>JAANSP010004177.1:0-10454 GCA_036850745.1 Homidia socia
AATGCCTTATGCAAACACTTTATTTCCGTTCTATGTACCAGCAAGATTATCTTTTTTTTGTATTGCGGTAACTCAACCTAGTAATCTTTGTATTTGATGGCGCTTGAAAAAAAATTATATAAGTATACAGCTTTATACATTTTTTGGAGGGAAGGGAAAGAAGAAGAGGAGGAGGATGAGAATTGAGAATCCTTCTTAATATTTTTCGTGTCATTGACAAGCGTCACTGTCGACCGACGACAATGATGACGCGTTGTTTCACAGAAAAACGAGCTTTTACATTTAGCGATGTATATTGTGTAGTTGGGTCATTCATTGTTCAGAGTGCGTGCACAAAATTGCTGTATTAATGATTATGTTGATGATGATAAAAAGATTTTTATTCAACTGTTCTACATCTTTTTCCTGTTGCTGCTGATCTACTGACTACGCAAGCTGAAATATTTAAGGGCAAAAGCTTATGTAGAGTTGACAAAGTTGACTGTAAACTTGACAATGTCAAAGTCAAATTATGCAACAGTTTTGAACAGTTCGACTCGGAATTTAATGTTTTACGCTACATTCTGCGTTGCGTGCGTCCAAAAAGGTGCGGTAAAAAATGGAAATCAGCTCCGATTATCGGGGATTACATGAATTACAAGTTGTAAAAAAGAAAAAGTAAAAAATCGTTATAATTTCGTCTTATTATCTAGATTTCCCCTGAATGAAGTTTCAATTTTTTTCCTTTTACAAAACCTGAAATCGTCTGCAATAAGCTTTTTTGCAGAAAGTAATTACTCGACTCACCGTACCTCTTTCCCTGTCTCATTATATTTTCACCCTGAAATCTACCATTAGCAATAAAAACAATAACAATGATGACTTTTTATAATGTCATCATTAATTTCATATCGACCTGCTCCACTTTCCACTCTCGAATTCCTTTCTTTTGTTTCTACCAACCAGAATTAAGAGATTTTAAAGAAAAAAATAACAAGTCATTACAATAAATAACAATAATGCATTTTATTCGAGTAAATGACGATTTTCCTTTTATTTACCTACCACTAAAATTATATAACAAAAAACAGTAGCAGCAGCAGCCGAAAAATTAAATACCTCCTTAACTTTCCTAATGCCCTGCTGAACTCAAAATCTCTCTCTTGCAATAATTTTCATAGCTCATCTTCACATTTCATCTTTTTCATTTTTTACAACATGGCCATAATAATAACAATACTCATTTTTTACACCACACTTAAAACCTTCTTGTTTTAACGCATGTAAATGCATGTTGTAGGTAGCTCTTGTTTTCATACTTGTGCATCATCATTATCATCATCAGAATCATTGCCATTGCATCGTTTCGCCGTGAGCTAACAATTGAACAATGCAATCATCACAAAAAAATATCTACAATATGGAATTACTTAATAGCTCAACAACAACAACCAAGAAAATACCACGAAGAACATAGTGAATACTACTAACTGACTGACTGACTGACGATAATGATTCAAGCTACTACTCACTATAAAGCTTATACCTAGTCAAACAAGCCACCTACTTTAATCCACACCATTATAATGATTATAGCTGCCAATTCGAAACACAAGATGAGGATGTGCAAGATTTAACCTTGTGAAATAATAATTGCGTTTACCTACTTTTCCTTTAACAACAAAAATACCTACCAAAAATCCACCACCAAATTGCATCATCATCATCACAGTTTTATATAAATTGCAGTAGCATTTACAAGCGACTAGTATAAAATGGACGAACAGCAGAGTAATCTCTTGTTCTAAAGTTGAAAAATATTTTGGGTAAGCCTCATTTAAAATTCTGCTGAGCTGCTAATCATTTCATATCACGCATTTTTCCACCCAGTCATCTTATCTTTTTACTTTGGCTCATCTCATCATCATTTCATCTCTCTCCTCTCTCTCTGGCTAGCTTTTACCTGAACAAAAGCTTACATCAATCAGGAAATCAAAAAAAAATCATCTTATATGTTTATGCATGCACCGTCCCGTTACGTAACTAGTTTTCTGCTCTTCTTCTTCACCACCTTGATGCACTGCTGAAGATGATGAGATTCACTGATTAAATTCCTTGATATAACTACCACATCGGCTTGTTACATTATACCACAATAACAACAAGAGAGAGAAGGTTACAGGTTTTTATTTTTCATTTTCGCACAATTCAATCCAAACCTTGAAAGCATAGCACAGCACACCTCCGCCTTCTCATTTTTGATTCAACCTTAACATGTCGTAATATATTTTTTGTTTAAAAAAGCAATGTCGTTTGCCATGTATCTGGATCAAATATTTTTATTTATTTATTTTTTATTATGAATTGTGTTCAAGGCTCAATTGTGCTCTAGATTTAAAAAATCAACAATGGTATGCATATCTATGTTAATAATAGCTTTGTTCAGTGTGTTTTCACTAGGTATCCAAATGCCTGTATATATACCTGTCTTTATTATGACATTCGCAATTCAAATAAATATAAATGATTCTATCGCCAAAATTACCCCCACCACATCATCATGAATAATTTTGCAAAATGATACGTTTTAGTTTTAACCATCGTATCATTTTTCATAATAATAATTTTTTCCCTTGCTTTGTTTTTCTTTTGTGGCTTCTCCGGTTTCCTCCGACCTGATTTCCTTTTTTGAATGCTTAATAGCAGCAGAGCAGAGTATAATGATGGCTTTTGAAGGCATTTCTTACCTAGTCTGTCGTCTTCTTTCTTCGTGTCACACTTTTTTTTCTTGTGTGATTTTGTAAGCTCATCGTCATCATTATCAATAACAGGTAGAAAAAAGGTAATCCCACTTTTGATTATATTATTCATGAATGAATGATGATGATGTGATCAAGTATCTTTAAAAAAAAGTAAAGCCATGTTCACTCATGCAATCCTTAAACAAAACCATGCATTATGATAAATGCTACGGTGGTGGTGCATGGTGATGATGGTGGCTATTACACTGGCGACAGCAGGACTTTAAAAAAAGTAAAGCCATGTTCACTCATGCAATCCTTAAACAAAACCATGCATTATGATAAATGCTACGGTGGTGGTGCATGGTGATGATGGTGGCTATTACACTGGCGACAGCAGGAGTGGCAACGGTGGCATCCTTTTCTTTGTAAATTTTTATATGGTTATTTGTAACATTTAAATTTTCTAAAACGCGACATAAATATAAGTAGTTTAAACGTCTTCAATGACAACGACGAGAAGGAGGGTTCAAACAGAGGAAGAAGGACAGCAGAAAAAATGTAAACCGTGAAAATAGATCTGTTGAGCTGATGATCTGATTCGATTTGGTTTTTTGTTTCAAAACGCAAAGCTAAAGAGAGAAGGTAATAATGAAACAGGGCTCAAACAGAGGAAGAAGGACAGCAGAAAAAATGTAAACCGTGAAAATAGATCTGTTGAGCTGATGATCTGATTCGATTTGGTTTTTTGTTTCAAAACGCAAAGCTGAGAGAGAAGGTGACACGAAGCAATTTAATCTATTTTGCTGTGGCGTGTCACTTTGGAAAGACGCCTTTAAAAATAAAGCAGATTAATCAAAAGTTTTACAAATCAAAAAACAGTTTTAAAAGCGATTTGGTAAAAAAATTAAGACTAAACCTTGCTGTTGGACAATATGGCTGGCAGGAACTTTTAACTGCGGTGGGATTACTACTGCGCTTTAGCGTAATAATAGGTCAGTATTTTTACTGTAAGGTTTCTGCTGTAACTTCCCGTTTCCTCATCCTCTTCATCTCCTTTTGTCATCATCATTATAAAAATGTGTTGCTTATTATATTGGAGTTGGTGTGTGTGTATGCCTGCTGTTTCCTGTCACAGAAACATGATACTTTAAAACAGAACAGCGTATGTGCAAAGCCATTTATCATCAGCAGCAGGAACACAGCTTGAGTTTTTGGAATGGTTTTTATTTTTTTCGAGGAAAAAGGACAGATTTTCATGGGATCATGCGTAACAAACAGAAAACACATTTTTATGGACAGCCATGGAATGGTTTTTATTTTTTCGAGGAAAAATGACAGATTTTCATGGGATCATGCGTAACAAACAGAAAACACATTTTTATGGACAGCCGCAACACATAATGTTCATGGGAAGCGGGGTGGGGGTATAATATACATGCAGTCAATCAGTGCAAAAATACTGGGCTGTGTATTTACACTGTAAATTTTACAGCCAAAATATAAAGAATGCCGCCATTATGCAAATTATTTATTCAAAGAAAAAATACGACCAAAAACGCGCTTTTGGGAGAACCCAGAACACCACAGCCACCATCAAGGCTGCTTGTTTTGCTTCTGACAAATGACCCAAGCCATTATAAAGTCTAGAAAAAAAGTCAATATGAAATGATGAGACTTGAACAGAAGCAAAGGATCATTACAGCTCATTTGGCAGTTTAGCATGTCGAAAGGGAAAATACGTGGAAAAAATAATATTATTATTTTGTATAGAAAAATAAATAGTTATCCAGCCTTGAAGCTCCAAAANTTGGCAGTTTAGCATGTCGAAAGGGAAAATACGTGGAAAAAAATAATATTATTATTTTGTACAGAAAAATAAATAGTTATCCAGCCTTGAAGCTCCAAAAGTACCGTCAATAGCAAGATCAATATAATAATAGCCATACTAATAATAATATTCTACCACCACCATCAAACAATGTCGCTCCATTAGAAAAACAAAACTCCACTTTTTTCGCTCGTGTGTGAAAAAATGACTAAACGCGACAAAAAGCTCATAATGACTCTCAAGAGACCAATAACGACGCACAATGCTCTTTTTTTATAAAGAGCGAGCGAGAGAGTGAAAAAAAATCACAAAACAAATGCCCATTTTTATACCATCACTTTCCCCATCCATGCATCCAGAAGAATGGTAATGTTGATTCCTTGTGACTTTAGTGTACAATCAAAAATCTAGGGGAGTTGGCGAAGCAAAGACCGCGGCATGTCGACCACCACCGTTTTATATGGCTTCACAATATTTTTAGCATGAGAGAAGGAAATGCAATCATGACGTGGCTTGACTTTGGCTTAATGATAATTTGTGCAATATTATTTGGTCTGCGCCCTGCGGTGTATTGGCATTATTACTTCCGTCAATATTCGATAGTATAATTGGGTTCGTTCGATGCGAATCAGCATGTCGTGAGTGCAAAGTCCTTGGTGTGGTCTCTGGTCTTTTTGTGAGGGTTATCATGATGATGATGATGATAACGATGGGAGGATTATGCCTTAAAATTTCATTACTAAACTTTGGGATCTCATGCAAGAGATAGTCGGGATGTTGACTGGTGACATACGACAAAAAATTTCTGGCCGAAAACACAGTTTAAAATATCGAGTTTTACGTTTCAAAATAGAGTGTTTATTTCTGATGGTAGAAAACTTGTAAATTTTGATTAAAGATTTTTTAAAGTTGATCATTGGGATTTTAGCAATAGTAAAACAACTAAATTGTCTCCGTCCAACGAAGCTTTTTGGGAAACAAAGGGCTTCTGCTGTTGTTAAAGCAGCATCATGACGGTTACGCAGTAAGCTTTTATTTTTTCTTCTTCTTCTTTTCCTTGCCACCGGCGGCATCCCCGTCACTCGGCTCAGTATCTGCCTCTCCCTTGTCCTTTTTACCTTTCTTCTCTTTCTTGCCTCCCTCCCCTTCAGCTCCAGCATCATCTCCCCCTTTGTCCTTTTTACTCTTTTTGTCTTTCTTGCCTCCTTCCCCTTCAGCTCCCGGGTCATCCCCTCCCTTGTCCTTTTTGTCTTTTTTCTCCTTTTTCTTGTCGTCACCACCTTCCGCAGGAAGGCGCTTCTCCGTCCTTCTTCTTTTCGCTCTTGGGTTCCATGTTATCTGAGCTGACCATCGCGGTAGAATCTGACGCTGCTGTCGAGGTCATTGACGTGTCTGTTGTGGTTATCGTTGCTCCTATCACGCCTCCTCCCGCGTATACACCAGAGGCTATTGAGTTTCGCTTGAGATTAATTGGATGTCTCGCACGTCTACTCACAAAAAAATTAGCATGCATCACTCGAAATATTTTTTAATCCACTTGAATGTCATTTTTCTAGTAAAAACCCTTACATATTTCTGATAACTGTCTGGAGGAACCATATCTGGATAGTAGCCAAACGACCAAAAGCACATGCCGCACTAAAAACATATCAAATTTTTTTTTAGGAATCTAAACACATTTCTGGAACTTTCCAGTTAAAAAAGTTAGTTAATGCTGTACTTACAACCGGTTTATAAGGAAATGACTGAAATCTTGATATGTGATCCCTAAAATCCCTAATCCACTGTCTTGTCGATACTCTTCTCCATCCCGGTCTGCCTCCCATCGCAGGAGCACCCATAGGCATGCCACCCATAACGACCTTACTTGTTATTGTGGACGTGGCCGTGGATGTAGTATCTCCTGCATTTCCTTCGTCCTTTTTGTCCTTTTTCTCTTTTTTAGCAGCGTCATCTCCAGGAGGAGCATCGCCCTTCTTGCCTCCAGCGTCTTCTGCTCCAGCAGCGTCCTTATCCCCCTTTCCCTTTTTATCCTTTTTATCTTTCTTGTCTCCGGCGTCTTCTGCTCCAGCAGCGTCCTTATCCCCCTTTCCCTTTTTATCCTTTTTATCTTTCTTGCCACCCGCTGCAGCGTCGTCGGTAGAGGGTTCCGAATCACCGGCGGCAGGGTCATCTCCCTTTTTTCCTTTTTTTTCTTTCTTTGGTCCCATATTCGCGGTGGCTTCGGCTAGCTTTTTTGCGTCGGCAGGAGTTAGTGAACTGTATCTAATCTTAGGCTTGGGGCCCACTAAACAAGCAAAAAAATACGAGTAGTCTTTTTGCTATATTCCGTTTTAAGCATTCTACTCTTTCCGTTGACAAATTTGCGCTGGGTTCACATTACCTACTTTGTTGTTAGTACCGTCTTCTTTATTCCCTTTGAAAACTGCGTCGTTTACAATCTAACAAATACGGTGGTAGAAATTAGTATAAAAAATCAAATTCAGAGGTTGTTTGGAACGTGCGCGAGTTAAAAAAGGAAAATACGGTAGCCAATTAAAAAATAGTTTGGGCCCGTGTGTGTGTTAACAGTAAGTCAGATTACAAAATTACCTCCATTCTATCCGTCCCCTCCCCACTTCATCTTGAATTTTTGTAATTTTTTTTGTTTATAAGCAAAATATTGATAAAAATATATTCTTTTTAGTAGGTCGCTGTATCAAGTAAAAATTCAGGTTGTTTGGAACTTGCGCTAGTTTAAAAAGGAAAATGCGGTGGCCAATTAAAAAAATAGTTTGGGCCCGTGTGTGTGTGTATTAACAGTAAGTCAGATTACAAAATTACCTCCATTCTATCCGTCCCCTCCCCACTTCATCTTGAATTTTTGTAATTTTTTTTGTTTATAAGCAAAACATTGATTAAAAAATATTCTTTTATAGTAGGTCGCTGTATCAAGTAACATGGCAATATTTTTTTCAGTGTTATTTTGCCACCAACTACCAGACGCCAGATCGTCTCCAGGCGCTTGACTTTCCAGTTCAAAGCGTCAGCTGGCTAATTTGGTTCTTTGCTTTGATTTATTCATGTTCTTATTTTTAATAAAAATCATTGCGTTAACTTATCTTTTATTTTCGCGATCCTTTCCCCTCTCATATCATAATTCTATCCGTCCCCTCCCCACTTCATCTTGAATTTTTGTAATTTTTTTAGTTTATAAGCAAAATATTGATAAAAATATATTCTTTTTAGTAGGTCGCTGTATCAAGTAACATGGCAATATTTTTTTCCGTGTTATTTTGCCACCAACTACCAGACCGTCTCCAGGCGCTTGATTATCCAGTTCAAAGCGTCAGCTCGCTAGTTTAGTTCCTTGCTTTGATTTATTCATATTCTTATTTTTAATAAAAATCATTGCGTTAACTTATCTTTTATTTTCGATCCTTTCCCCTCTCATATCATCTACATTGGATTATAATCATGCTCAATCAATCACTACTTATGGTTAGTGGTCAAATTTTTTACATCCTTTAAAAAAACTCCTTCGATTAGTCATCCACGAACGAGGAGCTTGTTGGCTGTGTTGAGTAGTAGTGGTCGTTTAAAATTGCTGTTGAATGCAACAATCATCATTTTCAGGAGTACGACGGAGAGATACATGCAGGACTAGCGACAATGAAAATTGAGAGAAGGCATTTTTTCAGTAAACTCCTAAGTGGTCAAATTTTTTATATCCTTTAAAAAACTCCTTCGATTAGTCATCCACGAACGAGGAGCTTGTTGGCTGTGTTGAATAGTGGTCGTTTAAAATTGCTTTTATTTTTTTTATTCGGTTGAATGCAGCAATCGACAATCATCATTTTCAGCAGTACGACGAAGAGATACATGCATTTTTTCAGTAAACTCCTGAAACACGTTTTTTTTCTCAGTTAACAAAGCAGCGGTGAATCAGTGATCATGATGATTCATGTTGACTAGATGAGAGATGAGAAATGATCATGAATCATCATTATCGTCGAATGGTCATGTTTTCATTTTTCATACGGCACAAGAAACGGCAACAATATGTACATACTTCAACAATGCTTCTCCATTTTCAGATTGTAAGCTTCTTAAAAAGGATATTGAAGGAAAATGGATGATGATGTAAAAAATACGTACAAAAAATTAGATTCAAGCCATATCATTGCTTACTCATCATCATCATATCATATTCGACTTCTTTTCAGATCTCTTTTTTAAAAGAAATAAACTATTTTGAAATGATTTTTTTCTTGGGCAGTTAGCAAAATGCAATGGATAGTTACTTGCGTTTGTTAACCAGAGATGAAAATGAAAGAAGGAAGAAAAAAATTAAAAAGTGTCACGTAGAATGACAGACAAGCGTGATGATGATGTTGGTCATCCGAGTGGTGGCAACTCTGTTTAAAATTTATTTCTCATTTCGGCAATTTCTTTTTTTTTAAAGTAAACAAACTGAAACTGATGAGGTGGCCGTGCTTATCAACAAAATGAAATGGGATGATTATGGTTGATTAAAAAAGTGTTGTTGTCTGTTGGTTCAGTGTAGTTTTCTCTTTTGCATTATTTTGTGTAATGAACGGTTAAACAAAACCAAGTGGTGGTGATGGTGAGTTGGGTAGAGATAGAGTGACCACACATGGCGTTAATTACTGAAAAGAATGAGACGGCATTGTTGACAAAACAATGTTGATGATGATTCAAAGGACGGTAAAACTAAAACTGTTAAAAGAATGAGACGGCGTTGTTGACAAAACAATGTTGATGATGATTCAAAGGACGGTAAAACTAAAACTGTATGAAATTCTAAGAGACGAGAATGCAATTTCATTTATTTTTTTCACCACCACATTTTCATGGCTTGAAATGACTGGAGAAAAAAATGTGTAATTTGGCAAGTTTAATAATGGCAGTAATTACATAGGACCAGAAGTATGATGACTGCGGGACAGGACAGAAAGCAATAAATTTATTTTAAGCTAAAATCTTTTCATTAAAAATGACAATCCTTCTTTTAAAGCCTCTCACCTGCCTATGTGTACTGGCACTGGCTTGGTATTTCAGGTACTTTTCTTTTGCTGACGACTTGAATAAAAAAGTACCTGAAAAATAGGGGAAATTATATTTAATTTTTTTTGCCTTCCCCTTGAAGTCGTTAAAAAATGTGTAATTTGGCAAGTTTAATAATGGCAGTAATTATATAGGACCAGAAGTATGATGATTGCGGGACAGGACAGAAAGCAATAAATTTATTTTTAAGCGAAATCTTTTCATTAAAAAGGACAATCCTGCTTTAAAAGCCTCTCACCTGCCCATGTGTCGTACTGGCAATGGCTCGGGATTTCAGGTACTTTTCTTTTGCTGACGACTTGAATGAAAAAGTACCTGAAAAATAGGGGAAATTATATTTGAATTTTTTTGTCTTCTCCTTGAAGTCGTTCCTTGACTTTGGAAAAAAACTGTATAGATAGCGTCCATTTTTTCTGCAGAGATTCAAAACATAATTGAGTCAGAGTAGAGGCTCGTTTCCTTTCCACAACAAATTAACTATGAAGACACGTTTCGGTGGCATGACTCATATTTCAACGTTTTTTGTGGGATATTTTTTATGAATAGCAAAAAAGGAACAAATAGAAGTACAAATGTTTTGTGCGTACCTTACCATTGGGAATCTACCTGGTAGTTACTTGAAGATGATGATTATAAAAGTACCCATTTCTTACATCTAGCTAACAAGTTGATATTTGCATAAAGCGTTTAAAATACACTTTTTTATTGAAAAGCTAAATGATTAGATCATATTTTTCGCATGGATTGAAAATCATAATTTAATGATGGATGATGGTAGGAGCGATATTTATTGGAGTTTTTATGGCTCATTATTTTGGTTATATGAGCGCGTCTCT
>JAANSP010004178.1:0-10454 GCA_036850745.1 Homidia socia
CATGATAAAACTTTCGAGTATTTAACTTTACCTGAGTATAAAATGGTATATATCATCATATTATGATGATGATATGACATTTTCTGCGGGTCTGTAAAAAGTAGCAGCAAAAATCTTTTGCTTCTGCTGCTGCTTCTTCTTCTTTTACTTTTTTGTATGTTATCAAATTTACCTTTTAAAAAATGAGTAGTAGGTATAGTCAAGTATATTATGGCATAACGTAGTATTCCAACGTAAATGTACCTTATATTTATAAATGCAATCATAACCGTGTACAAACAGCAGCATAAAAGAGCAGCAGCATGTAATGTCCATGCATGTTCCATGCTTGCCATATTATATGAATGAGCTGTTTTTTTACTTATCGTATCATCATCATCACCACACCACATCACACACGAACCGACCTAGTTTTTTATACTCTCTTTCAGAAAGCAATGAAGTAACTAGTCTAATCCTTTTTTCTTGTTTTCTTCGTCTCTCTTCTTTTGCCGTCATCTTAACTAAAAACAAGTTGGATTATATGAGCATTTTATAAAAACATGTATATTCATAAGAGCTACTACTACTCCTGCCGCTTCTTTAACAACTTTACTAGATTTTCTGCTGAACAGAACCGATTGGATGGATAAATTTGGTTTTGTGGATGGATGATGATGACGATGATGATGATGGAAAATATGTAATGGATTCAGTTAAGCAGCGTGTGGGCATTCAGTTGCCTTATTGAGCTAGCTGGAAGAGCAAGGCACGAACGGAACGCTCTCGCTGTGAGAATAAGAACCGAGCTGCTTTCAAGCATTAAAAAAAGTCAACAAAGTAAAAACAAGTTTTTGTGAGCAGAAAAAGTTGTGAAACGACGACTCACTTTTTGTGTGTGCCGGAGAAGAGCTGGCTAAAATAAGTAATAATCATCGAAATAATAACAACACACAACAAGGCAGCAGCAGATTTTTATAAATTAAAATTACACCATCATCCCCACTATTACTACTACTCCATTACATTTACTACGGCCAACTGCAACATTATTACTTTATCAATATTATCATTAGCAGAAGAGATTTTTGAGCGTAGTCAAAAATAACACACGAGCTCATTATTTCCTCTTTGTATTATTTTTGGTGACAGGGTAGGAAAGGAAGAAAGTATTTATTCAGTCAATCAGTCAGAATAAGAGAGAAAAGCAAGTCATTTTTTGTAAAAAAAAATATTTAAAAAAAAGTACAAGTGGACCAGAGAACCAAGCAAGCACACTGTGACGACTCCTTTTTGCTACATTAATAAATTTTATATCGCTTTCATCGTTGACATTGTATAGTCGATAATAGTTTTTCTATTAATTATTGTAATATTATACAAACGAATGTAGAAACATATACACCTAGACTTATTTTTGTACAATTTTTTGTTACGTTTTATTGTTGTGTTCGCTCGTGTATGCACAAGTGTATTGTTTTGTAGTCCCGAGAACAAATTGCTCTGTGTAATTCCGTCTGAAAAAGACCATCTGTTTTAAAAAGTACATACCTTCTACTACACCAAGACTATACAAGACTACTGCGGATTTTCATGTGAACTTTCCAGTGGAATCAGACCAAATCTTGTAAAAAAGACACATCATTCTTGTCTTTGTGTTTTCTTCACGCTGCACCAAAAAGTCACGGCTTGTTGTGAGCGATACCACTACCACTACATAACTTCAACTTGTAAATATCTAGTACAACAACGCAGCTCTATGCGAAAAGTATAAGGAGTGAAACCATTATAACAACAAAAAGTAAGCTTATATATATATTACTTTTACTACAACTGCTTCTACTACTACTACTTGACTATTATATTTTTAAAATGTAAATACATACAATGCATTGTATTCGTTAGTATTCAATTGTTGCTGAGCTATAAACAGCGACAACCACGACAGGGAACAGTGCTGGTGCTTTCCCTTTTGAGATTGTATCTGTATCCGTATAGCTTTGGGGAAAAGAGAAAATAGTTGGAATAGGAACAAAGAGTGACAAGAGAGTCACTCACGCTCAATCAGAGAAAAAAAACTTTTTTATGTTTTATGCAGAGATGAGTGAAATTCCTAAATTTCCCTGTAGATATATCGAAAGCCCTTTTTTCTCTTTTAGGTAGAGAACAGGAGTAGAACATAAGCAGTCAAGATATTCCTTTGAAAGATGAGATTTGTGTGCATTTACCATACCACGAGCATATTGTCTCTTTTCATTTTAGTTTCACAAAGAAGAAAAGGCTCCTCTTTTGTTGTCTCATCCAGCCAGAGAGAACCACTACAGGCTAGGGAATTGTTGAAAGGCACAAGTGACCTAAAAACAAAAAAGTAGGTAAAAATATATAAAAGTACTCACGTAGTACTCGTGAGCCATATGCTTGCCTATATTGATAAACTTGGCAAATGCCATTTTTCTCTTTTCTTCTACACACTTGTGTGTGCCTGCCATTCTTTCATTTATTATCTGTACATGATTTTCATTTGAAATAAACTCAAGTTTTTGGAAAGGAAATCTTGAATGAGTCGTAAACAAGTTGCTTGCAACAATGGAATACCAAAAGAGCTCACTAAAGTCAACTTTCATTCATCTCACTGGCTTTTTTTATCTCACTTCATTCTCGTCCTCTGGGTGAAAGCATAATATTAAGACTGCCAACACGGTCAAAAGAACCACAAGCACGTAAAGCGTTTCCTGTAAATCAAGAATCATCACAAGGTGAATTGATTTTTATTATAGAAGAGTTTAGAATTGAGAACAAAGGAAATCTTGAATGAGTCGTAAACAAGTTGCTTGCAACAATGGAATACCAAAAGAGCTCACTAAAGTCAACTTTCATTCATCTCACTGACTTTTTTTTTATCTCACTTCATTCACGTCCTCTGGGTGAAAGCATAATATTTAAGACTGCCAACACGGTCAAAAGAACCAAAAGCACGTAAAGCGTTCCCTGTAAATCAAGAATCATCACAAGGTGAATTGATTTTTATTATAGAAGAGTTTAGAATTGAGAACAAGGATCTCAATTATTGCATATTTTGATTCTAACGACATTGCAAGAAACAGCGCGCGCGACATTGATCCAATCATTTTGATGATGATGACTATAGCAATCCTTGCAGATTTTATGATTTTGTCAGTCATTTGCACTATAGCATTACGCTGTTTTGGAATGTCAGCAGGTTGAATAGGGATACGTACCTGGTAGCAAACAATGTTGAGTTAAAACGATCTATAAGGAATCATTGTAGGTTGAGCTTTTTGATTGGTGATTTGATTTGTTTCAGAGCACGTGCATCATTTAAAACAGCGCGCGCGACATTGATCCAATCATTTTGATGATGATGACTATAGCAATCCTTGTAGATTTTATGATTTTGTCAGTCATTTACACAATAGCATTACGCTGTTTTGGAATGTCAGCAGATTGAATAGGGATACGTACCTGGTAGCAAACAATGTTGAGTTAAAATTAAAACGATCTATAAGGAATCATTGTAGGTTGAGCTGTTTGATTGGTGATTTGGTTTGTTTCAGAGCACGTGCATCATTTACTCAAGTCAAAATGAAAAGTTTTTAATTAGTTTCTTGAAAGTACTTTGTAAACAAGGTGTTTTCCTCCTGTTTTATAGCATCTCATCAAATTTACTTTTTGCAGGAATAATTGGCACAACAAGGAAAAACAACAAAAACTTTCCCTGTAGCATGCCTCTGTAGTAGTTGAGTTAAAACGATCTATAAGGAATCATTGTAGGTTGAGCTTTTTGATTGGTGATTTGATTTGTTTCAGAGCACGTGCATCATTTACTCAAGTCAAAATGAAAAGTTTTTAATTACATAGTTTCTTGAAAGTACTTTGTAAACTTGTAAACAAGGTGTTTTCCTCCTGTTTTATAGCATCTCATCAAATTTACTTTTTGCAGGAATAATTGGCACAATAAGGAAAAACAACAAAAACTTTCCCTGTAGCATGCCACTGTAGTGTATATAATGCCATTTGTAGTTGTATTTACCATTACGCATGCACCTTGGTACAGTATTCAATAATTTTCATTGAGATTTAAAAGTATATAGAAAGTGAAAGGGATATCTTTGTTTTCTAGTGCTTTCAGAGAAATGAAGCGAAAAAGTAAATGACGAGCAAAAGTTTCTTTAAAACTCCAGCAACTAAAGTATCGAAACAAAAACTTTTGTCGATTCTCTTCTTGTACGTTTTCTTCCATTTGGCAACTGGCATCCTATTTAGTACTATGGAATGAATTGTATTCAACTTTTGCTTCAAAAAGCAAGTAAACTTGGCTAGGTAAATATGTATTACCTAACTAGGTATATTAATAAAACATGCCGTTTTTGATTCATACCTCTAGTCTTGTCGGTACATTTTAATTTGAAAAATTCCAGAGATCTTAAACGGACGACGTAAAATAACTTGCCAAATTAATTCACTGTAGTTTTTCATAAATTCTTTTATATTTCTCCTTCATTTACTTTTAGATGCATCACAGCTTTGAACACATTAGCATGAATGACGTATTCGTTATTACCGTGCTAATTGTTGCAAATTGCTGATGTTGCATACTAATTTTTGTATTTCAAGGTGTTTCCACGTGCATGCTGAAATTTTAAATAGGTTCACCTTCAAAATTAATTAAAGCTAACAACGGACGGTTCCTCCTGTAGTGCTGCCATGAAATTCATGAAAATTTTAAACACAAACCCTATAAAACACATATCCACAATATTTTGTTTTAGCGTATAGGAGAATCGAGTGTTGATATTGATGAGGCATAAAATAAAACTGCGCGAATCCATACGTAGGAATAGTAATAAACCTGCTTTATTATTATTGTCATACGATTTTAGTTGGGCTGTTTCAGATACACACGTATGCCTGGTACTAACTTGAGCGAAATATAAAATTAGCTGACTTTGAGTTGCAAAAAATTTAACCTGCATATGCTTATGTAAATTGCAAAGGTAGGCGGTATGCATACATAAAGAAACAGGAAGGAAGCTATTTTCGTTAAGAGAGGACATTTAAAAACAAAATGTTTTTCATTGACTATTATTACGCGTTTTGACATTGTAAAGGACACAAGTTAATAATAGAACATGTGTACACAAATAACCTGGCATTACATATTTTTTAAATTTCATTTCCTCTACCCATCATGACGATGATATGATGCGTCTGCTGCTATATCATCTTTCCTAACTGAATGTCCGCCAATTCCGCTCATAAACTCATCATCATCAACAAATAACCTGGCATTACATATTTTTTGAATTTCATTTCCTCTACCCATCATGACGATGATATGATGCGTCTGCTGCTATATCATCTTTCCTAAACTGAATGTCCGCCAATTCCGCTCATAAACTCATCATCATCGTCGTCGTCTCAGATGGAATCTTCACGTGCCGTTCTTGACAAACGAAATGCGAAAAAAATCTATTTTTGAGCCAGTTCCATTAATATGATAATTATAATGTCACTACTACTTTTATGATGTTTACTCCTTGTTGCTGGTTGGACGCAGTGTGCTATAATAATATCAATATGATGAATGGTTCACGCCTCGTCAGTCTATGTATGTCTACCTGCTTACTGCTTTTACACCTCCAATCTCCCATAACACTCTTGATACTCTTGGAATTTAAATTCATTTGGCACAAAGGTCGTCTCGTCATTATATTGAAAACTATCTATTGGTAAATATGTACATGTGCTAATTTTTAGTAGTGTGCACGTGAAATACTTTTGCACATCTATCTTTCATAGCTTAAAATACTACAAGAACAATATGATGAATGGTTCACGCCTCGTCAGTCTATGTATGTCTACCTGCTTACTGCTTTTACACCTCTCCAATCTCCCATAACACTCTTGATATTCTTGGAATTTAAATTCATTTGGCACAAAGGTCGTCTCGTCATTATATTGAAAACTATCTATTGGTAAATATGTACATGTGCTAATTTTAGTAGTGTTCACGTGAAATACTTTTGCATATCTATCTTTCATAGCTTAAAATACTACAACTACAAGACCTTGACAAGAAAAAATCTATAAAATTTGTACTCTATGATAATGAAGCTACTGACGGAAAAATTGTAAAATTGTGCTAAATAGATTAGTCATTTTCACTACAAAAAGCGAATATACTATAAAGGAGAAAGAAATTTGTACCTATTTTTTAATCTTTCCATTTTTTATCTAGCTTTGCAAAAAATATATCTTGATGATGATGATGTTATAGTCTGTGATGCACGTAACACGGTAAACTACAAGACCTTGACAAGAAAAATCTATAAAATTTGTACTCTATGATAATGAAGCTACTGACGGAAAAATTGTAAAATTGTGCTAAATAGATTAGTCATTTTCACTACAAAAAGCGCATATACTATAAAGGAGAAAGAAATTTGTACCTATTTTTTAATCTTTCCATTTTTTTATCTAGCCTTGCAAAAAGCATCTTGATGATGATCATGTTATAGTCTGTGATGCACGTAACACGGTAATATACCTATACGATAGATATTCATATGCGTGTGTGTAGATAGTAAGTAGATAATTTGATGTTGTTAGAACTAGCATCGCCATAATAAGTAAAAGAAACAGAAAAAAGAAATCATTATACTACCAGATAGCACGATCATGATCTTGATGAATATGAAGACGAGAGAACCTCACAGTTTTTCAGCTGTTTTTCACTGGGTTTAGTTGTTTAAACAACCTTGAAATTAAAAAGTCTATAAATAATGTCAGAAAGCATCATCATCATCNTATGAAGACGAGAGAACCTCACAGTTTTTCAGCTGTTTTTCACTGGGTTTAGTTGTTTAAACAACCTTGAAATTAAAAAGTCTATAAATAATGTCAGAAAGCATCATCATCATCTCTCCTCTTCATCTTCTTACATATTCGCAATGTTACTTTATGCTATTTACTTAAAAAAAGAGTTGATGATGATGGTTTGAGCTTTTCTGTGTCAGATGATGATTGTGATGCTGCTGCCACGACGAACAAACAAGCTGCAGTTTAGCTCATCTTCTCAAAATCTATAAGTACTATAATAATATGCTTACTTGTTTGCTATAATTGTTAGGATCGGAGAGAAGTTTAGAGGAGAGAGTGAGTGTTAAATGATGTTAATCAGATGGATACCTATATTAATAGAGCTCTTTGCTACAGCAGCGATGAGGAGTAAAAAACAGCAGACATGTTAGCAAAACATCCATATTTTATAGTATATCACGACCAAGCTTCTTGGAATACATGTACAATATCATCTAAATCTAATCATGACATTTCTGCTCCGTATGAACTCGTTTTTTGCCAAGCAAGTGATTGAAAAAATGTGAGCGTTTACGAGCAAAAAGTAAATCAATTTTTTTTGCAACTTACATAATAGTAACAAAAACATTTTATGAATTATGATTGACTGTGTAAGATGGAGATGATGAGCTGGTATACAAAATACAAAGTACAGGACGACAGCAGCAGAGTTGGCGTTATATATTATTACATGCTATAATATATTTTATTTATAGTCAGTCATTTTTTTCCTCCGTGTTTTATCTATTTATTATTGTGTTTGTACAAATTAGACTTGAAATCAAACAATTACGCAATAGGCGTGTCAACGTTTGTTTCAACAACTGCGCTGCTGGTGCTGCTGTTATTGTTTTTCAAAAGTCTTCTTCACTCGCTATTATTAAAGCAGGTAGTTTTTTTGTCTGCCTGCTGTGGTGGGCATTTTTTATTACATACATTGCATTTTAAATGTTTATTTTAAAAGCATGACCAATCCATTAAATCATTCTTTTAGCATTACAAAATGTGTTTGCGTTTTTCTGCTTGTAAAAATAACTTTTGTCAACATAAAATTATTTCCAAATTGGCAGTTTTGATATCTTCATTTCATCTTCAACCCTGACACTGTCGTACAAAGAAAATTTCTTTTGCATCACTCATCATCATCTTATTTGCATTATTTTTTAATATCAAAACAAGACAAACAAACAATTTTTTTGTACCGGCTAGCAACAGAGAAGTAGAATGAAGATTGACGATGGAGAAAAAAAACGCAAACAAAGGTTAGGCTTTTAGGGTGAATGAGAGGTTCTTGGTGATTTGAAGAGGAGGAGGATGATGATGAGTTATCATTTTTCATATCACTTTTATTTTACAAAAAAATGCTCACACCATACATAACCACTTGACGAGCACTGGATTACTACAAAATGAGCAAAAAGTTCTGTTCACGTTGCGTGTACAATCACAAATAATTGCTCATAAAATATATCTGTTTGAAAATATTCCATTCCGTAATTAACATGATTCATAATGTAGTATTCCAGGTTTATGTCAAAATAGTGGACATGTTATAAGTAGTCATCATGATGATTTTCATCGGTGATAATGTGGTGATGATGATGAATGCTGATGATGATGCTGTTGGTTGACTCTGACCTTTCACTGGAAGATAACAGTGTGCTGCTTGTATTATGTATTACATTGATAAGTTATTCAAAGTATGACTTGTTTTATCCTGATTTTGATAGTCATTTAGCAAAAATATTTTTTTATCCATAAGTGATGTGGAATCGGCGAATCTGAATTAAACTGGAAAGCGATTAAAGTATTTTGTTTTAGGGCTAAAAATATTTTTCCATATATTGGTTATTTTTATTTTGCCCAATTCATTAGAATTTTACCGTTAGATCCCCGATCCAGAAAATACTGCTAGCATCCAATTCTTTGTAGGTAGTGTTGTTGTACGAATATGGTAATAATTTAGGAATAAAGCTTTTTATGAGCAAATATAATCCTGAATTTTTTTGGGGCACTATGAAATCAGCACCCTTTCATAGTTATTATTATATATAGGTAATTAATTTTAATTGGAAGGTTATCTGTATGTACATACAAATCTCGATAAGCCTGCTGCAACACTGCGTATGTTTTATTTTAAAGACTCACTGCGTCAAACTCCATCGTGAATTGGAATACTGTGCTCTCAAGTAGTAAATCAGATAAGTTAAATCTAGTCTACTAGACCTTGGTATCAAATAAATGCAGCAGCACTTGAGAAAATTGCGCATTTACTACGGAAAAAAATGTAGCTCCACTCCAACAAACAGCAGCATATTATCTTTTGAATCCTTTCTATACTTGATTCAATAAATTATAGGGAGATTTATAGTTAAACAAGTCACATTTAAAGTGAATGTTCACAAGTGCCATAAATGTGGCAGGTTTGATAACAAGTTGTATGGAGAGATGATAATGATCAAGTCTCTTAACTTCATGTTGGGGCTGTTAAAATTCACGTGAAATCTATTAACTTTCATTATTCAATTTAAAACAGTTAACAACTCTTGTGTTGAAACTTGCACGTAGGTAGGCATTTACATGCATATAACAGCTTATATTTTTATTATATGATTTGCCCACAAAAATAACTGAAACATTGTTGACGTTGATTTTTTTTAAACTTTTCTCCTATTCTTATGCAACTTTAATAATGATTTGCATCGGATAAAATAGCATCGTATTGTCTACCTAAGCTGCAAGCATTATTTTTACAGTTCTGTTCTACTCTACAATAAATTGACAAGTTGACAGGCAAGGACGAAATGTCAATAAAATTTGCTCCAAGTGTGCAAAATAATATAACGTTTCGGTACATGCACATGCCAGCACTGCACTACATGCTATTATCATTCCAACTATCTCTGAAACTCAAGTATATATACTACTGTGTAAATTCAAATTTCCTTAATCATATCATATCACTACTGCTTCCATCATCATCAACAGCAACAACAACAACAACAGCGACAACAAGCAAATAAAAATGCTGTAATTTAAAACTTTACACTTATTTAATTCATGATGACTACTACTGTCCATATTTTACATTGGAAGCAGTCAGAGGCACATGATCATCACAATTTCATATAACTGTATAAAAAATGAAGTGCAATTGAAATCTTTAAAATATTATTGAGCTGACGGTTGTTTTCATTGCATTCACTTGTATACCTATTTTGCGTCATTTCTATAGCTAAACTAGACTTGAACGTGCGTGCTTAAATATGCTTACTTTTTATTGAACCGTACTTTGAACCGACATGAAAAATGGCGATAATAATGCTGCAGCAATAATGAAAAGTTAAAAAGTTAACTGGTCTTTACAGTTTTTTAATTGAATTAAACGTTTATAGCATGTGTAGTATGGTTACGCGTAACCAAAAAGTCATGTTTTACAACAATAAAATGTGCATTTAATAAGGTATATGCGTAAGTATTGTTCAGTCTGAACCATTAAAAATTGTTTCGAGCCCCTCTTTTTTTTAGTTCATTTATGCAAATAATGACGACAAATTCACTAAAACGCATTTTATTTTGACATCCGTTAGCCAAAT
>JAANSP010004179.1:0-10453 GCA_036850745.1 Homidia socia
AAAAGAGGGTTTTTGTACGTTTCAAGGTTTTTATTTGTTTGAAAAAACGGCAGTTTCTTTTGCTTTTCAAAGTATTTTTAGTAAACCCACCATTTTTTGTATGAATGAACATTTGTTTTTCCTCAATTGAACGCTTCTTCCTATTCTTTATGCTTTTTTTTAAAAAAAAGGTGAAATGGGTCTTTTGAAAATCTCGATTGAAAAACCTACTTTTCTTGACATCAAAAGCACTAGAGAAATTAGTCATTTTGGTGCTTTAATGGCACAACTAGAAAATTAAGTTCAAAAGAAAGGGAAGTTTTGCTCTAATTTTTTTTGTACTTACCGACGGTTGTTGATGAGCAGCAAGTTGATGTTGATGCTGTTGTTGTTGAAGCTGGTGGAGTTGTTGCTGACAAGAACTGTTGGTAAGCCATGCTGAGAAAACGATGGCAAATGATAGCATACCAGCGATGGCTACAGCGGCTATGGCGACTATTTTAGCCACTTGAACCATTGGAGTTGTCTTCATTGGACGATAGGCCTTCAAGTGTAAATCCAGAAAAAATCATAAGTAAACTTCAAAATACATAATTTCTTTACAAAATGTCATTTAACAAAAGAAATGACATGATGACAAAGCAAGGTACGGTCAAAGACTAGGTGAACGTCCTCTTTACAGCACTAGAGCTATTTGAAAGTCATTCTGAAATTAACTTTTATAGAATTTTTTTCTGCTTACAAGAAAAATGTTACGTCAACCAACAAAAATTATCTGTCATCATCACTAGACTAACTGCTAATATTATATTTTCGTGTACATAAATTCAAAACGAACCACAACAAAAAGCAAAAGCCTAATCTATCTACATGCATCTTATCTTTATTTTTCTTCTTCAAAGTGTAGCCCACCGCCATGATTTTGCTGCTTGTTTGACAAAATATTGCGGTGAAAAAAGAAAATCAACAGTTACGATGACGACGCGTTGTATTTAGAATGCAGGTGTGGAAGAGTCCATCTTTAGCTTTCTTAACTCTTCTAATCGCAACAGTACAAATATCCATGGGATTTCGATAATAATAATGTTCATTCGCAACAATGTAACATCAGGTTGGTAATGTCAGTATTATAATGGATGGTAGAAAACGTCGAAAAAATAAAATGACAACAGAAAATTCAACAAGGTTTACGCCACACGTTTACCTCAACCACAAAACAATATAATGGCTTAAAATACGGGAGCCATTGCATCTTCATTTTTGTAATTATAAACCACAGCGTTACTTTCTGTTTCAATGGTTTCGGTTGACTTATCAAGAACAGTGGGGAAACGACAATGAAAAAATTAAACCTCCACTTGTTACGTTTAGCTTAATAGTAGTATTTTTAATGAATAGGTTGAAGCCAATAAAATAAAAACAGCATAAAAATTTAAATACATTAGCGTTCTGGAAAACGTGCGTTTCGGGAAAGGGCCGAAAAAATTGATTTCAAACATTACTCTTATTATTACACATCTCTAAAGTTATTTGTTTGTAAATGCATTAAAAACGAATCACGGAATGATTTTTTTGCTTTTTAACTGCGATAATTGTTCATAATAGGCATGCTGCGCTGCCGGCACAAACAACAAGTTGTAGTTGTAGAGTTAACGCATTGAGAACAACTAATCTACCTTAATTTGAATTTAAAAAAAGTTTATGAAGAAATCAACATGGATGACGGCATTGCATGCTGTAAAACTTTAAGTTTGTAAATAATAATATCTCCTGTTGCAGTCCATTCCTTTACCATTCAAGCGAATCGTTAATATATCAAGTGAGTGTAGGTAGCATAACATGTAGTTTTTGTGTATTGTGTATTGTATGACCGCTGAAGTAATAAACAAATTTAAGGTTTTTATTTCTTTCTTGATCGTTTCAAATTATTTATTTTTCACCGTGCACTTCCTTTTTTCTTGCTAATATTTAGCTACCTACACCAACATTATTGTTATTATTGTTATTATTATGCTTAGTCTTTTGCTACATAAGTATTTAGGTATGCCTATTCACTTTCATTTTCAGTTATCAATTATCAAAGTACTGTTTACTGAATATACTGCACGCTTTTATGTGGTTACTGCATTTATTTATTTGATGAATTTTGGAGAGTCAATAGTTAGAAAATGAGTAACAGCAAAATATTTTACACGTGTTGCAAAAGGTTTAGCTAAAGTTTGAACATCTTTTCATCCGTTGCAGGAAAACCGTGTCTAACTAAAAAGATTTTCCCAAAGTTTGCTTTGCCATGCCACATTTTCATTCACAGCTTTTAAAAACTCTTGTTGCTCATGATTGCATATTTAAATTTGTGTCTGCACCTTTAAATATCTTTTAAAAAATACTCTGGCACTACTTTTATTCAATTCTTGCTCGCAAAAACGAAATCATTGTTTGCAAAAGATTGTAAATTGTGGATTCTAAAAACTTTGAAGGCTTTCCCACCACCACTAATAATAATTTGCCAGAAATACAAGGGTATGCCTAAACATAATAAGAATTTCTTTGTTGAGCGAATTTAATTTGAATAATAATTATATATTCTGAAACTTAAACTGTTTTAGTTTTGCTTAGATTAGTAAGCAGGCATTACTAAATGGTTTGTGTTCTTTAAAATACTTCCAAGCAAGCACATCTATGGGACTGATCTATTTTCTTAGCTGTAGATATATAGCATAAACATGAAATTAAAATTATAACTAACCAAACTATTACCCGTTTTAAAATAATTATAACATAACGGCCAATTATCAGTTTATCTTTGGGCAAGAACAACTTTAAAATGCACAAACAAACGTTTTGAATGCCATATTGCAACATTTTATGGGCATTGGCAAAGTAAATTGGTAGTTTTCACATAATAACAAATTGTAATGTTTTTTGTTAAAAATGTAGTAAACCAAGTTAAATAAACAAATAAAAAGGAATTATGATGAATTATGAGCCAAGCTGATGATGATTTAGATAGGTAGGTAGGTGGTTGCCTTAGAGGATTAAATATTTTACCATTCCGTAAAATGGTCCGGTTATGTAATTTGAAACAACAAAACAAGATAAAGTTACTTTTCTATTACGGAGTTTTCGTTTGAATAAAAGAGGACATAACATTATATCTGGGGAAATTGAAATTACATTAGCGTGACATTTCTGTGCCCGACTATTTCATTTCATCTTGCAAATCAACTAATTTTAGCATGTACGTTCAAAACCCTTAAATTTCATTTCAGCCCTATTTGTTTCTAAAAAGGAAGAAAGTATTGAAAAAATTGCAAAAAATATACTAAAATGCTAATCATTTTTTTGAGGACAAAGTGTAATGCTCTATTGTTTAATTCCATACGAGAGAGTTTGTGAAGTTTTTTCAAACGTTCTGTTCTGCAACGCAACACTATGCAGCGTTTCCCTTTTTATGCGAGGATAGATTGCATTGCACGGTATTAGACGACGGTGACGGTACGGTATTGTGTTTTTGTTGTTGCTCAAACTTCAAAACGAAAGATCATAAAGTCAACTTCAATCATCGCCAAAAATGGTAATTTCATTGTAAATCGTAATCGTGGTAAAATAGAAAATACTCTGCAAGTGGATTAGGCACGCATGATTTGATCAAACGACTTGACGAGATGAGTTACAGTTCTAACACCAACCCCGTTTCTATATGTTCTGTGTATGCATTTTTTTCTGTTGGAAAAACATTATGTTCAAAACTATTAGTGACCCATGTCATGTCACACTAGCTGCTGAATGTTTGCAGCAGCATAGAGCGGTAGTAATCAACATTACCAATAGACTGAACTGTGATTTCCTGTGTTGATAATTACCATTTTTTACTCGTGTAGTAACAGCATGTTTTTTGCTTCTATCATTGTCAAACACATCCCAGATTCTCATCATCATCATTATCACTGCCGCTACCAAAATGAATTCAGTAAAAGATTAATTTTCGCGTTTTCGAATAAACGAGTCCAACGGTTGCATTCACTTTTTTATTGCTGCCATACAAAAAAAAATTGTACCTGTAAATCATTAACACTGCCGCTACCAAAATGAATTCAGTAAAAGATTAATTTTCGCGTTTTCGAATAAACGAGTCCAACGGTTGCATTCACTTTTTTATTGCTGCCATACAAAAAAAAATCTGCCTGTACAGGCAACACTTTGAGAGCTCTAGTTTGTGAGAGATGCGATACAACTTGGATTGATAGCCAACGAACAAAAGGATGGGTCCTATTTTAGGAACTTTCAATTATTTATCTTAATTCTCTGCTAAATTTAATACTCACAACGGCAACAACTGCAGATACTAATAATAACAACAATAACATTTAGTCATGTACTAAAAAGCCCTACTATCGGAAATAGGAAATGGTTGTGTATGTACATGACATCTGACATGAGTTTAAAACTTATCTCGTACATTAAAAATAGGTTTTAGATTGTATGTGCACATCAAACATTGTTTTTGCATTATTTTAGATGAATGAGAGAATGGTAACTTAATATTACATTGCCATTAGATTGGCAATTGGTGTGTGATGGTTTTGCGTTAGGAAATGTGAAGTGAAGCGAAACAGCACATGTATCACATTATTGTTATTGTTATTATTATTATCATTATTTTGCATCACTAGACACACATATTACATGACAACTATTATTACTACTGTAGTGCTATTTATTTTTCTACATGACAATAAAGAACAGTATTAACATACCATTGTATACATGCTTTGCTTTGGCTACATACCACATGATGATGATAATGGTCGTGATTTTTATGATGGTATAGTGATGCAATCAAGAGTATTGACATCAAAAATGCTTTTTAACGAAAATGAATGCATAAAAACATTATGCAAATTCTCAGAGTTCTTTTATTGTAGCTTTGCTTTACATGATATAAAAAGGAAGATGAAATAAAAACAATTCACGCGTAACAACAGTGTGCACAAAAGTGCATACAGAATACATTATATATTTTTGCATGGATTTAATCGTTTTTGTTGGTTTTGTCATTTTTTTGTTTTGTTCATATTTCCATATCATCACATTTTTTAAACTTTTGCCGACTACAGTGTACATTTGGTGCTGCTGCAGATAAATAAATAATTTCATCGACATTAATTTTACTTGAAATTACTTTTAGTTGAGATGCTGAAAACGTAGAACGAGCTGAGACGTTGAACTGTATTTTGTAAAAAAAAAATGCTAGAGTGAAATGGAAAACGCAAATGATGCATGCAAAAAACAAAGTGCCTATGAGTGATGATGACGTTTACTAAATTTTATCAATCAACCAGTAAAAAACGGCACGACTGACTGTCGGACTATCCCTACCTATTTTCATAATGGGAACGAAAAAATAGACCTACGGCGACGGCGACATTGCTTAACATCATCTTCAGTAATGTCGTGTACGTACATACCTCTATTAGCTGTGCTAACAACAACTGACTAAAATAAAATGTTTTTTTCGTGTCTCTCACTTCACTCTTCTTAACCATTTTCCACTTGCTTTAAAATGCCTACATCTATACCTACATCTCACACTGAAAATTAAAAATTGCAAAAGAAGACGAGCACAACAGAAGTAAAGTATTACTTGTTTAGTTCAATCGAAACATCATCAATACGATGCTATTTAGATGCAAAAATTTGCACAATCTTTTTGTGCAAATGCAGTTTCATTATTGCGTTTGCATGACATGTAGGAGTAGTAGTAAATCAAAATAATTATTGATGCACAGTTACTTACTGCACATATTTACCTATATGAAAGAGTTATTGCCTTTTTCCATATATCACTATTAGCAGCATGTTACTTTTATAGTTACACGCACAAATTTTTGTAAGCATACAATACCGTAAGGGTGGTAGCAACAATATGCAACTTTAACTGGTAAATGGCGATGATTAGCTGGGTACATGTGTGATGATGATGAGTGTTTGCCGTTTGCTGCTGCTGATGATGTTGAAGAAGATAATGATGGGACATTACTCACAGTTTCACTTTCGCTTTCATTCGAGTTTCATTCCGCCTACTCCTTTTTTAATCTTCTTATTCTCACCGTGTGCTCCCTCCACATTGACATCATTGTCATAATATGTAATTTTTCTTCTTGTCTTAACTGATTCTATTTAGCGCTATTGTTTGAAATATGTACATATATGTACATGCAATAATGATATGGACGTTAGGTAATTTAACATGTCGCTTGTACGCGTTGTTTTAAAAAGTGTACACCTCCAAGTCATATTCGTAACAATGGATNTACGCGTTGTTTTAAAAAGTGTACACCTCCAAGTCATATTCGTAACAATGGATGCATACCTCCATGCAAAAATATTATTATTATGAGTACCTGCAGTTATTTTTAACACAATAATAAATAATGGCCGTCTTCTCTTGTTGACAGCCAAAAGAACTGCGTACATGTTTTGACGTAATAACAAAGCACACAACAAAAATATGAATACTAATAAATAACGTAACAGAAGCAACAGGGATTAGGTTGCTACCAGATTTTTCTTTCTAAACCAACTTTCTTTGTCAGTCAACATCAAGTCATTTACTTGTGTTTATGCATTATGTGTCCTAATAATTAACAAAGAATACTAATAACGTAACAGAAGCAACAGGGATTAGTTTGCTACCAGATTTTTCTTTCTAAACCAACTTTCTTTGTCAGTCAAAATCAAGTCATTTACTTGTGTTTATATACTATGTGTCCTAATAATTAACAAAGAAGGGAGGAGGAGAAGTAGACAAGTGGAATGGTGGTGATAAAACGTCACAAGTTGTTCGCTTTGTTGTCCGATATGATGCATTGATAATTCGGGAACGACGATTATTGTAATGATAAGCTGTTTTGTAAGATAGCACAACGCAAATTAAAGGAGTTAAACAATAAGTCACCAAGGTAGGCCATTAACAACCTTTTATTCAATCTTTGCTTTAAAAATAATTCTGACTCATTTCATTATCAGCAACAGTGGTATTATCATCATCCTCCCCACAACTGATTGCACAAAACTGTTAAGGACATTATACAGTTTACTGTTAGGAAAAACGAGCCATTTACCACTGCTGCTACTCCTATTATTACTACCTGTACCACCTTAATATTCATATTATGCAGATGACACGTTATCTCATTAAGTTACTTAAGTGAAATTAATGTAGAACAAAAGAGTTGAAATGGAGGAAGTAGGCATTAGCGCTTTTATATTTTCATCACAATCATGCCTTTATAAAAAAATAGCAAAGTGAAATTAATGTAGAACAAAAGAGTTGAAATGGAGGAAGTAGGCATTAGCGCTTTTATATTTTCATCACAATCATGCCTTTATAAAAAAAATAGCGCATGCAAGCAATTGTGACAAGAATGGTTCCTAAATATGTTTCTATCCCATCGCACATACATCGTCACATTTCTAAATCGTATTAGTAGTCAAGTCAAATTATCTAACAAAAACTATAATACTTTTTACGTAACTTTTCCAACGCCTCAATCGCTACTCAAGCGTAAAGTATAGAAAACAAAATAAACTTGATAGTCTCCAAACGACATGTAAACCCCCAAGAAAACTCGGCTTATAATTATAAATGGCGATAATGAGAATATAAACACTGACGTAACTGCCATAATTTTATTTGGGCATTAAAATACCTACTACATGCATCACTAAACTAAATGAGTAGATAAAATCCAACCATTTTACTACACTGTTCTGGCACCTACACAAAGTAGTATTAATATGTGTAGTTTTTAAAAGGGCAAAGTTGCTTTTTTTGCGCAAACTGTGATGATCTGATCCGTGATAATGATATAAAAACACAGAGAGAAATGATAAGACTAGACTAAATGCACATTTTTATCTCCGTAGTATCTAGACTCGTAGTTTCAATATTATTTAATTAGCCTTTTTGATGCATTTATAATAACAAAAATGCATAATAATAACAATAATACTTACAATAATTGCAAAAAATATATCACGTACTACCATTCTGCGTCAAATAATCGTATGCATTTTGTTATTTCACCACATATTTTTATTTTTATTCTGTTTACACTTCTGTCATACAAATAAGTAAAGATTTTGCTTGCCTACAAATTCATATCAATACGTTTTAGGTTTTTAAGTGAGGGAAAATAGCGTTCACAATTTTAAAAATATTATTATTTTAAAAATATATCTTGGAAAAATTACTGTGCTGTGTTTTATTTTATGGCCCGTTAAGAAAATACGTTTTAGAAGGCTTTTAAGTGAGGGAAAATACCGTTCACAATTTTAAAAATATTATTATTTTAAAAATATATCTTGGAAAAATTACTGTGCTGTGTTTTTATTTTATGGCCCGTTACGCCGTAGCCTGTTTTAATAGGTTTATATTCATATTTTATATTCAAATGTTGATATAAGGATTAAATTCTGTATGTTTATGGTTCCTTATTCAATATAAATATTTAGTGAAGCATTAATACTTTGTTGAAAGAGATATTATTAAAAAGTTTAAACGAAAATTATATAAATCTCTTTTTCGTTACTGTCGTTACCTTATNATATTATTAAAAAGTTTAAACGAAAAATATAAAATATAAATCTCTTTTTCGTTACTGTCGTTACCTTATATATAGCTTTATAATCTGCAATAAAAACGTTTTTATTGTTGCGTGGTCAGAGTTAGTGGTAGGGCATTAATTATTTGCAATGCAAATGAATAACTGTTAAAAGAAAAAAGGTGTTTTGATGGGTGTCGTGTGAGGAAAACGAAAGTAAAAATGAAAGACCAATAAAATCATAGAACGCCAAGAGTCATTATGATTATTTTTCCCTTTCTTTAATTCTCCAGCAGCTTGATTTGAGCTTTTGCAAAAAAATCATTTTTAGTAGGGCATCAATTATTTGCAATGCAAATGAATAACTGTTAAGAAAAAAGTGTTTTGATGGATGTAGTGTGAGGAAAACGAAAGTGAAAATGAAAGACAAATAAAATCATAAAACGCCAAGAGTAATCATGATTTTTTTCCTTTGCCTTTCTTTAATTCTCCAGCAGCTTGATTTGAGCATTAGCAAAAAATCATTTTGACTTTTTTGTGCATGGTGGCTATTTGAAAATGTGTTGGTTTTTGTAGCAGAACGTAATAAGTTGAAGTGCTCAAAAGTCCCAAATTACGTTCCCATTTTTCCAAGGATTTTTTCTACATCGGAATCAAGGTTTACAGAAACACACCATAGTACTAGAATGTTCTATTGCTAACAAGAATTTTACAACCGCCTATAGCCTTGACAGTTTTTGTAATCATAAAACGCCATCATGATTTTTTTCCTTTGCCTTTCTTTAATTCTCCAGCAGCTTGATTTGAGCTTTTGTAAAAAATCATTTTTACTTTTTTGTGCATGGTAGCTGTTTGAAAATGTGTTGGTTTTCATAGCAGAACGTAATAAGTTGAAGTGCTCAAAAGTCCCAAATTACGTTCCCATTTTTCCAAGGATTTTTTCTACATCGGAATCAAGGTACATACTAGAATGTTCTATTGCTAACAAGAATTTTACAACCGCCTATAGCCTATAATGATGACACTTTTTGTGTGTAGTGTGAGTGTGATTCTAGTAGATGTATTGAAACTGAAAGTAGTATTCAGTACTGAAGATCCTTCAACTCGTACGAAAAACGCATTGATCAATCCTATAATAGGCTATAATCTAAAGGAATTCTTTAAGCGGGGTATATAACGTATAAGAAGTCTATATCTAGTGGCTTTAAAGAGAATCATCATCATCATCAACGTTTGTAAGTGGCCTTCCTTGTTGTCAACAATGTTTTTGAACAACTACAAACTACTCATCAATACATTTGTTAGTGGACAAGCAACAAGAATAAGCTTATTGATCTGGTATTCTGCATTGCTGCACTGCAATGCAATTGTGAAATGCTGTAAGATCTTCTGTATGAATCACGACTCGCTCAAAAATAGACATTCAAAAGATTGTTTTTCTGTGAAATTCCAGCCTCATGCCATATCTGTTGGCATTGCATTGTTCCTCTTCTAAACATAACCCTTTCTTTTGGGTAAACACGAAACAAAACTAGGCCAACTTTCAGAAAAATGCATTCAAAAATAGATTTTAGGGATGCTACGACTGTAAGATTCTACCTGTCCTATTATCTACAAAGAAGAATATTTATTGTTAGCTTATACAAGCAAGCGTGACTTTGTTCACGACGAGTTTTTGTACACAAAGAATCAGAAAAGAGTTCCATGAACATGGGGTTTTATCTACCTATCCAGAACCAATGCGATGGCCTCTACCAACCTGTTTTTTATTTTGTAAATTTACTGCTAGTTCCGAATCTTGCGGCTTTATTAGGACTTGGGACGTTCACTTTGTTTTGATTGAGTTTTTGTAAAAAGCCAAAAACTTT
>JAANSP010004181.1:0-10451 GCA_036850745.1 Homidia socia
ATTCAGTTAAAATATTCTTAAGGTAAGTAAAATACTAGTATACATTATAAATTATAGCAAAATATCATAATAATATGCCCAGAGTTCAAGTAAGAAACTGGAGTATCATCTTTATTGCCTTAAACTTTCTGTGGTACTCGTAAAAATGTTATGTATGATAGAGTTGCAGGCTGCCGATGCTATATATTCCGACTTGACAACTTTTGCTCATGATATTCGATATCATAAGTAATAGCCCCCAGCATTTCAAATTTATTAATAATTTTCTAACCACTGGGACATCCGGTAATTAATTATGAATTTGTAAATTGGCATGTATTTATCATGTAAAGACTATGTAAATTATGTTTGTTTGGACACTGTAAATAATTTTGTTCATCGGTTTTTTTTAAAAAACGTTAAACAAAATGACGTGTCTATGAACAAACAACAAGTTAACAAGAGGCATATTCTTAAATTCCGTACTTTTTTATTTTGCTAGTACGACCAGAGGAAGTCGGTAAACATAAAAATGTTAGCACGCGCATTTTTGTTAGGTTCCTATCACATCGTATGTCAAATTACATTTCTTTTGTGAAAAGTAACTCAGAAACCAAGCGCATACTTACATATTTATATTTGCTAATGTTTGTACAAGATAAAACATCTGGAAATGCAGTGGATAAACTATATAAGCATACTTTGTTGAGGTGCGAAAACTCTGGACATGGTTTTTGGAGAAACTGATTTACTTCATCTTATTTTAATATGCATAAAATAGAACGTACTTTATGTAACCCATCTAAGTGAACAAAGGGGAAATTTGCGCTTGCCTTTTCTATTTTAATTTATTGAACAAGACTAACTTTCTCCATTATAGGCAGAGCACAGCATACCAAGCGAACAAAGGTAATGTATGACAAGGCAATCACTAGGTTGCCAAACCACACTGTTGATTTTTCAAAAAAAATCTTTCGCTCATTACCTTCACTAAATAAGTACATAAAGAACCTGACTAAACCATTAATTTAAGCTTGTACCATTTTCGAACAAATACTGATAGTTTATCTGTATCAGGCCAATTTTCGCTCTCAATACAACGTACTGAAATTTATGCAGAAAAATTAAGTCTCAAATTGAATTTAAACATATATTTTCCGGTTTTTAGCAAAATACAAAATTGTAAAACAGACACAGAAAAGTTTTTAATAAAGCAGCTTTGGAAACAAGAAACAACAATGTATGCGTTCTTTAAGTTCATTTTATCCAAGTCATTTCAAAAACATATTGATCCTTTATCCTTTGGTATATTAGAGTTTGTGTTTGATAGGTGTGCAGTTGCAGGTTAAGATAAAATCATGAAATAAACACTAAAAATAAGACTCATGACAGTCATTTCATGTTAACTGGTAAAATGATAATGCTGAGCTGACTGTGATAATTTTACTATGCATCCATAAGGCAAAAACTTTTGTTCACGTGCCGTGTAAATACGATATTACTTCTAGTGTTCCATTAATGCCATGCATATCCACGTATTTTAAATGATTTTATTTTTTCTCAATTTTCTCAATTTAAATGATCACATTGGTAATCTATTTTTTAAATGAATTAATGTATGAATATGGCATATATCCAAGGATAGTGATTGAGTGGATGTAAAGCAGAACTGGTAGAATGTAAAACTACACTTGTATATAGAACCTCAGCATTGTTGTAACTTTTTTACCACAGCACACTTTGTTTACAAGCGAATGACAGTAACATAGTGTATCTTTTATTGGAAATCTAGTTGACAGTTTTTTAAAAATTAGTTTTGCAATAAAGTTGATAGCATGCAGTGACAAGCCAATAGTACTTTTGGGACAAGGAATTGGACACCGAACCGTATCTCTATAGTTGACCGATTTAAGGAGAGGTGACTGCGATGACGAAAGTTGGATAAACTCTTAATTAAGGTAAACACTATTTTTTTTGAATAACTCATTCGTTCTACATGTTTCCTTGCAGTCGTATTAACGCGTAATGATTATTGATCGCTTACCTAACTATTTGGTCAATTATTTTTCACAGATTCGATGCCAAAAAACTAAAGGCACTACCACCTCCACAACGACACACAAAGCTGCTTGTTTCCACCACAATATAAATGCATCCCTGCATTTTTTGCGAGAGACACTTTCACACTCAAGTTGGAAGATTAATACACATCCGAATCATGCACGAGGAAACCAATTATCCGTGTGATGAATGCTTCAATGTATTCACTAGTGAGGAAAGTCTGAGGGCTCATACATGCCAACTTCCTTACAAATGTAACCGATGCGAAAAATCCTTCTGCTTTGAGAAAGACCTGGCCAGACATAGGACTATGCATCCACGAAATATTAGGTATAGATGTAGGGTTCGCTTGTGGCTATTTTGATAAATATTCCAAAACCCTTAAACGACAAGGGCCAGGGGAGTGTTTAATACAATTATATTTTGTGTTTGTATACTCAAGCATTTAAAAAAACTAGAAAATACGAAAGTTCCATACTGGAGTTTCCATAGAAAAGTATTCAATGAAACCTACAAATGTAAAAAATTAATTGGAAAAAGTGCAAAACGGAATGAGTTGTATGTCATCTATACTCACATTGTCCCTTGAAAAATAACGAAACTTGAATGGCTTGCGCATTTTGAGGCTTGCAATGCGTAAAATCATGAGCTAGAATGATTTTTCCGATGGTCTTTTGTTCAAGTTTATAAGTTTCATTAAAAATAAGTAACAAAATTTTACTGTACCTCCAGTTGAAAATGTGAAAAATGTAAATATTATTGGTTATTTATTGTAATATCTGGTTTTAATAGAAATAATTTCCAATAAAATTGCTTCAATTTTTTTAAAGCTAAATGTATCAGTAATGTTCCTGTAAAATTAATTTTTTTCATTCAATAACCGAAAATTGTGCACATCTGAAATTCGTCAGAGTCTATGTTTCATGGGATTAAATAATTGCAGTCTTTTCATACTTCTATTCAAAATCAAAATATTACCAGAACGGTTTTAAAATTTATGTTTTTTATAGTGCTCATGAATTTGGTGTTACCATAATAAGCATGTATGCTGAAATTACTTTAAAATGATGATATTTTTATACACAAAAATTATTGAGCTACTAAAACAAATTATTTGATCCGAAGCAGATGATTTCATTTTAAAACAAAAAATGAAATCGTTTCCACAGTCTACGTTTATAAGTATAAGCTGCATCTACAAGCCCAGTATTGTGTTCATAGTTTTTAATTTTTACGTTATTCAGTCAAGTCAAATATCGTTAGGCATCAGCAGGGTGCAAGGTTTTTCTTGTTGTATTTATTAAATACCTAATTTTTTTTCATCTTTACTTAAACAAGTACGCCTATCCATGTAATTTGAGCCATTTCATTTTTTTTCTTTTATGAATTGTGTTCAAAGGAAAAGTCAGCTCGTTATCACAGGAAATTTTTGCCCAAGAACCAATTACAAACTTATTATAAAAGCCTGCTACCTTTTTCATTAAAATGCTCGTTGGACCAAGTGATGAACAATTTTTTTTACATGTAGAGTATACTGCCTGTGTCAATGTAAAACCCAACAGACAAAATACAAAAAAAAAATATTTCATAAGAACTTCATTACCGACAACTTTATTGGTTGTGTTGTGTGATGTGCTTCTTCCCTCTGAAGGTTATTTATCGTTTTTACTACCGCACTCTTTTTGGCTAGTTGGTAGTAATTTTTGAGAGGGTTAAAAATAAAATTTCAGGATATAAAATACACTCTGCAAAAAAGTTGACAATTTTTGCTGCAATTAATTACACATTTGCTCAAAAAACTAGGCCTTGCTTAAAATTTTTTGTAAGTAAACTTACAGTGAAAAAAAGTCTGTCAATTCTTGAAAAGGGACACAATGTTCGTTTTTTGAAAAACATTGAATTTCATATTTGTCACCAGAAATTTGGGAAATTTTTTCATTATGTGTTAATAAGTTTCCCAAATATTTTGTTTGTTGCTTTCACAGAGTCGCTACCAAACAAGAATTTAACATACAATTCATCAACAGCACAAGACTAAGCTGTTTTTCTCTACGATAATCGACATGCATCCCTGCAGTTTTTGTGAAAGACAATTCCTTACCGAGTTAGGACGGCTAATACACATTCAAATTATGCATGACGGAGTCGACTATCCTTGGGAGTCACTTTCTGAAGGACTTACTGAAAAAGAGAGTTTGGAGGAGGACACAAAAAGTGGTACGGATGAACTTGCCTACGAATGCGACCAATGTACAGAATCATTTGGCTCAAGAAAAAAGCTAAATCAGCACGAAAAAACGCATTTGGGCAAATCAAAGATGTACAAGTGTGAATTATGCACTAAAACGTTTCTGCGGAAATCTAATCTCAAAAAACATATGAACGTTCACCAGAAGAAAAATACAAGTTTTCATTGTTCAGAATGCAACAAAACGTTTAGCAGGAAAGATCATTTAAAGGCTCACAAGAAAATGCACTGTTCAGACAAAAAACCATTTAAATGTTCCACTCTTGGAGACACAACTGAGATTTCTAAAAGCTTAAAGGCCCAAGTAGCCATACATGAGAAAAAACCATCTATTGGTTTTGAGTGTCAGCAGTGTGGGAAAGTTTTAAAAAACAAATATAACCTTAAACGGCACAAGCAAAGCCTACATCACGCACAAGGTAGCGGTTGAAAAGCTGCCACCAGTAAATCAACCTGTTTGACCATATCAAAGGATTTTCGAACAATTCCATTTTGGAATCAACGTGAAGTAAGAGTTCTGCTGATTTCAAAGAAGCTACATCTTTGGAATATCATACAAAGAATTTTGTTTATTTTCCATTCTTCACGTCACTCGCTACAAGTAACCAAAGCATTAGCTTACGTGCCAGTTAGCAACTAAGCAATAAATTAGGTAATTTGACATTTTTTGTTGTATTCGAAATGGAATAGATTAGGTGTAGATATCTTTTATTTGTATTGTTAAGATAAATATCTATAATTTCTGGTTTTATATTAATAAAACTAATCGTACTAATTCTACAGTATACATGTATGATTAGGATTATTATTAATAATAAAATGAGGAAAATCAGGTTGTCAAGTATTTTAACTGAAAAGGATTTTTTATTCACTGATTTTTTGCCCAAGCTTCAAAGCTTGATCATGTAGGTAAATAAATGAAATCGCAATATTTGGACTAGACAAATATACTATCAGACTGTTTTATTGATGGTGCATTTATCTAAATGCTCAAACTATGCATTCAGGACAAAACATTTTTTTATCTATTAACTCGCTCAGATTCAAGTATGAACCATGCACAGTGTGTTGCTGGATTGAATTCACATTATTTCATCGCTTATCAGATAATTGTCATGCCTAAAGTTAGTAATTGAAAGTGAGCGACACTTATCATCGCGTTCAAAGGCCAACGAGCAAGAGTTGGCTTATCTTCAGTAAATATCTATATTCCATTAGTCTTCATACATTGCGTATTGGCTTCAGTCCAAGCATTTGCTCCCAAGCTGTGACCGTTACAATACTGTGATCTTGTGTTCAGTTTCAGTAGAAAGAGAACCAACTTTTTAAAATTTGCATTGTAGTGCCTCTTTCAGAAAACTTATTCTGCGAACGTGTAGCAAGCTCGTTAAAAATAATATTCGTCACGTTTTTAGAGTAAGGTAAAGTGATTTTTTACTGTTTAAGTTGTAGTTGTGAATGTGACATCAGGCTAGTACTAGGAGTAGGTGTTCTAAAAGTTAAATTTAAAATTAGATTCGGGTTGGAAAGGTTGTGTTCAAAGCTAATTCAATCAGGTGACATTTTAAATAGTCTTCTAGTTACTCTTCTAGTTATTATAAGTTAGTTGAGTTTTATTTTTGAAATCACTGAGGAGTTTTCTGCATTAGTTCATTTTTTATCAATGACCTTATAAGTTGGACTTACAAGCATACATTTGTGATTACTCATGCAGGCATGTTAACGCTAAAATATTGAAAATATTCAAGGTTATTTATATTCATCATCAACTTTGGTCGTGAGTCGCTTTTACTGAAGTGTTTTGTTTTTCACCGGTTTTACCTATTTTATATGATGTAACCAGAACAATTTTGCTAAAACCTGACTGAATGCACAAATGCAGATAAATGATATTGTCAGGTAAATCTGATAACGAAATACGCATTGAAAGTTTTTTATCTCTTGATTTTATAGAGGTTATTTGTGCATCATTTACCAGTTGTCAAATTTCAATTAAAACTTCAATCCCCACAAGATAACTGCTTTTTAATTTTTAGGTTATCTATCAACATTATAGAGCCGTATATATTCATTTTCGATGCATGTTCCATACGGCCAATTTTGTAATTGACGTTGCTAAGAGGAGGCATTATTTAAAATACAGCAGCAGTTTTGTATAAGTCAAAAATTAAGTCGTGTTTTGTTAGCATGGCACTGTAAAATTACCTATATTTTTGATGAAAATATTATCGAACGTCACAACCGATAAAGCATTAGAAACCCTAATTCATATGCGAATTTGAATAAATCCGAAGAAAGAACAAGTTAAATTTCCACGTCAAAAATTACGAAAAGATAGCGAATCCGTTTTTAATTCACAAATAAGTAACACACGATTAGTTCATTACAATTTTTCCATGAATTAACTTATAAATTGTATATGACATATCGTGATATTGAAGAGGATTTTTTCGCTTTTTCAAGTGGTTGTCAATGCCAAGTACTAACAGATAACACCTTATGTAAAAATCGCATTCAGTTTCCTTATTATTAAGTGATTTTTACTGTAAAATTTAGTTGTATTTTAATAATATTAGCAAACACAGCTTTGGGAAACTCTAAGTGTACATTTTCTTGCACCAGCATCAGTTCCATCATTGTTATAAAAATCAATACACTAATGTACTCATTTGCAATACAACTACTACATAATTCCAATACGCCAGTTTAAGGATAAAAAGTGAAAGTGCAAACCTCAAACATTATAAATATTTATTATGTTTATTCAAGTGCTCAAACTGCTTCATTCAACTTACCGTTGACTCAACATTATGTATCACACTCAGTTTTTTCTGACTGCTGAAGTGCTTTGTTTTCGATTGCTTATCAGAAAAATCGTTTTGCCTCAAACTCATTGACACAGCAAACAATTATCTTGCTTTACTAGTGACAAGTTATCACATCTTTCATCATATATCCTAAATGAAAGCCAGCCATCCAGTTTATTCGCACAGTTTATCTGGCCATTATCAGCACACTGATTTATAAAACGTGCAATCATCCAATGCAACATTCGCTCTTGTGTTCTTGAAAATAAAACAGATTAGGTATTTGTTATTTTGCAGTTTGTTAGTGCATGTGAGAAAACTTTCTTTTTTACAAGTTTTCAGCATATTGTGAGACAAATACAGCAGTGTGTGAACACTGTTTAAAAGCTCTACTCTTGTATTTAGCACAGACGTAAACAAAAATAGAAAATTCTGGAATTTCATTAAAATCTATTTATGCACCTTATTTGAAATTACTTCTCGTGCGTTAAAAGGAGAATATTGTCAACAATACATAAATCCTTGAAAGCTGAAGAAGCGATGGAGAAGTGGCAAAAAAGTTACTTGACAGCCAACATGGGTCAACTTCTTGAGGAGACCATTTGCAATGTAACACTGCTTTCTCGCTTAAAGTCAGCCCGTCTCCTTTCACAAGCTGACCTTGATGACATTGTGAGTAATTTTGAATTCATTTTATATGTATATATCTGCTTACTTTCCTTTTCTGTTAGTTTGCTTTGTTTTATCAATGCACTGCTGCTTTTTTCGAAACTGTAGATATCCACTCCTAAGCAACTTGAACGGACAGCACGACTCTACGATATCCTGCAAACGAGAAAGGGTGCATTTGGGGCAATGTCACGAGCTCTGTCCGAAGGCATGCAGTCGAGTGCATACGAAATCTTTCAAAAAGGGTACATTGAATATTTGCCTCCTATTCTCAACATTAGCTTCTCTGAAGAAGCCAAACCACTATCCAACTACTTGGATGAAGCGGAAATCAGAGAAATAATACAGAAACATGTCCACTTTTTCGAATACAAAGGTTCAGAATCGGAGACAATTCCGTTGCTAAACAAAGCACCGCCACCAGATGAGCCGCCTCTCTACATTCCTCGCCAGCTTTTTAGACGAAATGTAGTCAACATAAGGCTTTTTCAGGAGAAATCGCCTGACATATTCGTATTCAAGGGTGTTCACGATTTCTGCAAACTATTTCAAATGGTGCGGCCACAAATAGCTTCAAAGTCAAGTTCGCAGTTAGGTAACCTTACATGCCGATTCATTCAACTGGAGGATGATGATGACTGGAAGGAAATCTGTGACATTGCCTCAGCTCCTGTTCATTTGATCAAATACGAAGATGAAACCAAAACTTGCGTTTTGGAGCAAACAAAAGGCATATCCACCATCATAAACCAACATGTAAGGCGGGAGCAGAAAAGTGAAAATCCCGACATGGCAGTTTCCGAGAATATGTTTATACACAACGTTGTCACAGGTTCAGCATCCGGAGTCTGCATCTGTGACTTGCCTGGAATGGGCAAAACGCTGCTGTTGGCCGAAATCAGCAACAAAATCAGTAAATTATATCCTGATCGACTTGTTGCCTTCATTTCACTGTCACAATTCATCAAGTCAGTGGCATTCAATGATATTCCACAAAACTGCAGCAAAGAAGTGGCACAAAAGTTCCTTGTGGAATATTTGACCTCATCACCTCTGGCGCAAGACATTCTTGACAAGATGATCACAAAGGAGAAAATTCAGATGGAGCTTCTATTCGACGCATTTGACGAGGTGCCCTTCCAATTCATTGGTTTCACAAAATCACTGCTCACAGTGTTTGCCACAAAATTGCCCAACGCAAGAATCTACGTCACATCTCGGCCGCACATGCGACAGGAACTGGAAGATAGCCTTGGAGTGCATTCATATGACATTTTCCCGTTCTCTGAAGCAAATCAGTTGGGGTTTTTGGTCAGTTTCTGGAAAGGTCAGAACAGAGTGGATGATGATAAAAAGCTGGAAGAATTTGCCAAGTATATTCTGGGGAAACTGAAAACCAGCTTGTCGAAAACTGAACAGGATATGACTGGGATTCCATTGCAGTGCCGGCTACTTGCCCAGGTTTACTCCAGAGGAGCAAAATTGTACACAAGAGGAAAGATGTTAATTCAGGAATGCTGTCACTTTGAAGGCTCTCTTCCTCAACTTTACAGGGAATACGTGGAACAAAGTTTTGAGAAGAAGCTAAGCAGTGCACTGGAGGAAGTCACCTTTTTTGAGGTGCAAAAATACCACATTTACGTGGCCATTAAAACACTCTTTCCCGAATGTGAATCACAACGTTTTCAGGAACTGACAGGAGACTTGGCAGACTCTGTGGAGGAACTGAGCATTTCTATTGGAATTTTGGAGAGGCGGAGCGGCGGAGGAAAGCAAACAGTTGAGTTTATTCATCGCACTTTTGCTGAATATTTTGTGTCTGAATTCTTTGTTCAAATGCTAAATGACTCACAATTGGCAACGAGTTTATCAAGCAAATTAAAAAGTGAAGCAATAAAATTGCTCTTGGAAAAAGCACTGATGTTAAGAGTACGCAGCGATACAGATCAAATGGAAGACCATGTTTTCGTCTACTCTGTGGTCGCCTACTTCATCGACTTCTTTCTGGGCATCTATCATCAAATAACATCAATCCAGCAAGTGGTTCAACAATTTACTTCATCTATTTCCCCAAAGCACCTCAGAGCTATTTTCTTTGGCTGCGCTCACGAGAACTACCCCAAACTACTCAGATTCATTCATACAATTTTGCTTGCCATCAACAAGATGACTCTGGAGCAATACAAAAAAGAAATGCTGCCTTTGAAAAAGCAAAGATTTCGCAAAAGGTTTGGTGATGGCTCTTGTCACGTACGTAACAGACGTGTCAAGCCAGGGCGCTTGATACGTCTGTTGAATGTCGCATCTCTACTATCCAGCCACTCTTTCGTGGAAGAGCTTTTCGCTTTGGTTCTGGAGTGTTTTGAGCTCGACCTCAGTGCTGTCTGCAACGACATACCCCTCTACCAAGACACACCCTTGCACTTTGCTATTGGAAGAGCAGATCTACAAATGGTTCAATTTTTTGCCACAAAAGTCTCGTTAGAAGGTCGGGACTTATTGGGAAGCTGTATAATTGGAAGCAACGAATATCCTTTAGAGACTGTCGAACGAAAGGTTGAGATTTGCAAAATATTGCTGGATATCAATGGAAGCCTACTCACAGAAGCCAACTATTTACTTTATGACAGCATACACGTGGAATTAATCAAGGTTTTGATTAAGGCAGGAGCAGATGCCCGGGCAAC
>JAANSP010004182.1:0-10450 GCA_036850745.1 Homidia socia
TTTCTTATTACCATTGCTGGATTTTATTTTTATTTGGCACAAAACGATGTGACAGAACAATCATAAGACTAAATAACATAATGTGGAAACTACTACTAGAACTTAAATCGAAGAACACTAACTACTGTAAAAGGTTTGAAATTATCTCTTGAAGCACCTTACGTAATCTTTGTCGTAAAGCATCTCCTTGACCGTTTTCATGCCCATATTAGGAAGAGAAAATGCAGTTTATTTCAGTGGTTTCGGTTTGATGACTTATTAATGAAAAACTAGATAATTTAAAAATCAATTGATAAAGTTGTAAAGTCTTATGCAACAAATTTGTTATTGTAGAACCCATACATGATGTGATTAAAAATAGAATGAATTGATATCATGCAATTCCATAACATCTCTTCAAATGTCAAGTCCCGTCATTTTAATGGATTTCAAGTATTTTATTTATTAATTGATGAAACGAGAGCCTATCAAAAAATAGCAAACAGGTCAAGTATTTTCGTGTCATTAGTCATTGACGTTAATGATAAAAATAACGTCACAAATAACGTGACAAGCTCTGCAAAATTATATAGTCGTTGTATGAACAAGCAACTTCTCAGCAGCATATATAAATCTCGTACCCAGTTGTAGATTTTCATGCAGTAGCAGTCAGACTTGAAGAGAGTAGATTGAAGTATATTTTATAACAATGGAAATTAGAAAAGCATTCATTTTATTACTCTTGTCAGGGCTCGCGGTTGCCCAATGGGATCCAAATTTTGCTCCAGGTAGACAGGTCATCACACACTTGTTTGAATGGAGGTGGGACACCATTGCTGAGGAATGTGAGAGGTTCCTAGGGCCCTATGGCTACGGTGGCGTTCAGGTACTTTTTGATTAAATTTTTTATGCTAATCAAAAGTCAAAATTATTAATTTTTTAATTACATTTTTGACAGGTCTCTCCAGTGTCAGAAAATGCGGTTGTGACGGATCCCCCACGTCCCTGGTATGAACGCTACCAACCCGTTTCCTACAACGTGATGACCACCCGCTCTGGAACAGAGGAACAATTTGTGGACATGGTCAAGCGCTGTAACGACGTTGGGGTCCGGATCTACGTTGACATCGTGATGAATCACATGGCTGGTGCTGGCATGGCTGGTAAGGGAACGGGTGGAAGTGATTACAATGCCGGGGAAAGACGATTTCCCGAGTACTCATGGGCAGACTTCAACAGCAGAGATTCATCCCGATGCCCCAGACCCTCGGGAAACATTGAACAGTACAATGACCCTAAAGAGATAAGAAACTGTGCATTGCAGTCCCTCACGGATCTGGATCAAGGTTTGGAATATGTTAGAGCACATATTGCCGAGTTTATGAACAGGCTTATTGGCATGGGAGTCGCAGGATTCAGAATTGACGCTTCAAAACACATGTAAAAATTCCGCCCTTTAAATATTTTAGCCAACATGAAGGTCAAAAAATGAAATTTGAGACTGCAAGTAAATATTTTACATATCCAGGTGGCCTGGTGACATGAACGAGATTTTGAAGAGATTGGATAAGCTTTCCGTTTCTCACGGCTTTCCCGCCAACTCCACACCATTCATTTACCAAGAAGTTATCGACCTGTCAGATAATGAGGCCGTTCATGGAAATGAATACTTTTTCATGGGAAGAGTAACCGACTTCAGGTACGGGAGGGACATTGGTGAAGCCTTTAGAGGAAATAAGCAGCTAGCTCACATGTGGAACTGGGGTGAGGCATGGAGCTTTTTCCCTGATGGGAACTCTGTTGTCTTCATTGATAATCACGATAACCAACGCGGACACGGAGCTGGAGGAAAGTCCATCCTTACGTTTAGGCAGTCCAGGCAATACAAAATGGCCAGCGCGTTCATGTTGGCACATCCCCATGGAGTCACCAGAGTCATGTCATCCTACTTCTGGGAGCAGGACTGGGAAAATGACAGAGACAAAAACGATTGGGTAAGTTGATGGCGATAGAAAAATAGTCTAAACTATTTTATTTTTAGGGATTCTAGTCTTTACAGTTGATACTTGTGTCATTTTAGGTTGGGCCCCCTAATCGTAATTGGGAAACCGTTCCTCCCGTCATTAGCCCTGACTTGTCTTGTGACTATGAAAATTGGGTTTGTGAGCACCGCTGGCGTCAAATTTACAACATGGTCAAATTCCGTAATGTTGTTCATGGCAACGGCTTGAACGACTGGTGGAGTAATGATAACAACCAAATATCTTTCTGCAGAGGAGACAAGGGATTCATCGCCATTAATGCTGATAACTATCCACTGAGTCAAACGCTTCAGGTGAGATTTTTATCCATGCTTCAAGGATTTCATAGAGGATGACTAATTCAAAATGTATCTCCAGCGAAATCATTAGTAAATTTTGCTTTTTTACGGTTTAGACATGCCTACCAGCCGGACAGTATTGTGACGTAATTTCTGGAAATAAAGAAAATGGCGCTTGCACTGGAACAGTTATCTCAGTTGGAAATGATGGAAAGGCCAACATTTTCATTACTAATGAAACAGAAGATCCAGTTATTGCTATTCATGTGGAATCCAAGTTGTAAATGTGCTTTTTACGAAGTATTTATTCATTGGCATTAATACTTTTACTTAATAAAAATGAAAACCTCCCACAAAAAGTCTTTATCTTATGGTTTTGCTAAAAACACAAATTTATGTTGGAAACTTATTTGCATTATCATGATCTCTCTCATCGCAGCAGCTGATAATGTTTTACCTAAAAGCGATGAGGATGTTTAAATATGCACATTTTTTACCATTAGTATGAGGTTCCAAAAGTACTAAAAATGCATGCAGTATAATGATTAGTTACAATATGTGAAAATACTTTAAAGCTCAACTTAGAGCATAGTTTTGAGACATTTTGGCATTGAAAAATAAAACTGAAAATTTTGCAAGTTATAAAGAGAAATTCCATGCATTCTTGGTTTTTTGATTTTGTATCGCAAGTAAATTACACACTTTCGAATTAGCGAACTAGAGTACTCATTTGTTTCACTTTGCTTCATGTTCATGCTCAATCGGCTCATCGACAACTTTCTTTGGTAAAAGAGAACCTGGACAGATCAATACAACATTTTAAATAAATACCAGCAGCAAATAAAAATTGTGATGGAATCTCACAGATACCCGTGTTTGATATTACTTTTGTTACCATTATTTTGTCTACCTGAAATTAATGCTTTTAGCAGTGGTGATTCAAACTTTGTATCCAGCCATACAGGCTAAAGTAAAAATTTAGTTTAAGGTACATAATCAGGGAAGAAAGACTCATGTAATTTCTTAACACTACCGGTTTTATAACTACCAAAATTATTCTTTTGTTAAGTATGTAGATCCAATAAATTTAAAAGTCTTATCCAACATTCTTCTTTGCTCCGTTATAGAAATTGTTTCGCCAAAACAAGCAAACTTTTCCTAAACAACTTTTTTTAAATTTCAAAGTAAAAAATTGCAAAAGAAATATTCAAAAGAAACTAACCAACTCCCTAACGTTTTAAAATGAAGATTTTGTCGATTCTTATTATTTTTTCTGCTGCACGTTTGTCGGCTTGTCAGATCCCAGATGGTATAAGGCTTGAAGTTGGACGTAAATACTCTAAGCCACACCATACTACCGAACTCATCAACCCTTTGGAGTGCAATCATTTCGAAAAACTGTTTCAAAGCTGTATGGTTCATTTGATAAACTACAGAGGATACGACTTGAGACGTCTAACCGTTCCTTTGATTCTTTCTCGCTATCAAGTGGTGAGCATAAAATACATTAATGGCAATGGCAAGCTGCATCATTTTGAGCAACTTCGTACATATCCATACAACGTGGCACCAAACATCACCGAAAATATTCGAAGTTGCTTACACTATAATCCTAACGACCAGTGTCATGATATTCCGTATTATGATCTGACGACCAAGTCGAGACCGTGGTCATGTCAAACCAATCTTTTCATAGAACCACCGGAAATGGCAGAGGACAAAGTCTTTTACGACTTGGATGAAAATCTCAACAGGCTTTTTCTAGTGGTACCAGGATCCTATCGCAGATTTTGGTATCACAAGGAAACTGGAGAATTGGAAAAAACTTCAGTTTTGGCTCATCCAAATTTAAGCTCGAAAATAAAACCCGTTACAGTAACAAGGTACCATTACGATATTCTCGTGTCAAGCAGACAACATGATGCAGATATTTCAGCATGGGAAAGCGCCATGCACATCACTAGAGGATTTATTGACATACTGGCTGCGGATTTAAATTACGTTTCCACAAATCACGAAACATTGGTTTTGATAACAAACGCTGCTGCAAGTACACAAAACGAATTCCATTTTTATTGGATGTGCAGATATTGCTCCGTTTGCTTTACTGAATTGGGGCCACTCAAAAATTTAAATGAGTTAAATATCAAGATTGCATCAGTAAATCGTCAAAATTTTGGAATGGTCCACTGGACGAAAAATATTTTCTCCCCAATCGAAGAGGAAATCAGCTACTTGGAAAAAAACAAGCACGACCACAGGTCAGAACACGCATTGTTTACGGATCTGAGGGCAAACTACATGCATGAATTTGGCGCTGACCACCATTATCTGGAAGAAAAACGATGGCGAGTAGATGCAAAATTACTGAAAGCAGCCATGGGCAACTTTAGTGCACAGGAACCATCAAATCGAAGTCCCGATTGCGATGGGAGAAAACCAGCATCAGTTTCCATAATCTGGATAATACCTTCAGCAAAGCAAGACTTTCATCATTTTCTATTTCATCCCTCCCGTTTGAAATTTGTAAGTTGTGCTCCACACCAGACACGCCGTAGACTCTGGTCTGTTATGGTCGGCTTTATGAATATTTTTGAACCTTGTGTTTGGTTAATGCTCATAGCAACAAATGTTAGTAATTTCAGGATTTGCCGCTGTGTTGTCTGCATTTGCAAAAAATGAGTTTTCCCTTTCTGCTGGGATAAAGGACTGCTTTAACGCTGTCATGTGCTGCATAAACAGCCTTCTAGAACAAGGCGATCCACTACCCAGTCAGTTTCGAAGAAAGGCAATGGTGCACATGTACTTTGGCATTTATCTAATGGCAGTAGTTGTCCTCAGTAATGCATTCAAAGGGAGAAATGTTGATCTGCTAATAATTCCAAGAGAAGTTGTTTCATTTGACACATTTCGTAGTTTAGTCGGCAGCAATTTTACCATCTACACAAGAGGTACTATGAACGGTAGGCATTCGGTATATCGGCAACCAGAATCAAGCTTGGTGCGGCAATTAATTCCGTTGCTCCGCCCAAAGGGAAATCTTTCTGATCATTTTATCACCAACATATTTCAAAGTGAGGTATTCATGTACGCAAAATCTGAAACGTCAACAATAAATTGGCAAAACTGGTACCATCTACCGTCCTCAATGCCACGGCATGTGCGATACCTGCTAGATCATATAAAATTGCATGCAAGTTGGTTTGAAAACATGATGTTTGGAAGCGTGTCGGAGGAAGATATGATGGGTGATTGTAACAAAAAGGCATTGGCACTTCCGGATTATGAAGCAAATACGCTGTTCCGGCGACTAAAACAACAGGGAACAAATGCATTTATTGGTGACTTGGGACTGGAATCCAGTCAGTCGATTATATTTTTTGGGTGGTTGAATCCATTTATTTATCAGAGGATGAAGGCTCTGTACTCGGCTGGATTATGGGACTGGTGGAATGACATGTTTTTGAATGCTTTGACTTTTAGGCTGGGTGGTGTCTTGGATGGAGTAGATCACGTAGAGAAAATTATACAGAGAATAAAGGATAAGGGTTCAGGAGAAGTGGAGAACCCCAGCGCTGCAAATATGAAAGGCAACTTTGTAATCCCATTTGTTATTCATGGAGTCTGCTTGTGCTTGGCTTGGGTTGTGGTGTTGATAGAGTCGTGGAGATTTATTAGAAATTGGCTTAAGAGGCTTTGGCGTGAGCGAAAAATGTTTTGTAATTTTGAATGGTGTTTTTATTTTAGATCCAGAACAAAAGTGATTACTGTATCAAAATGAACATGCGTTCAAAGTTTATTAAAAGGCAATATTTTGTGCTTCATTAAAAAAAATTTAATGGAATTAAGTTTTTTTTCTAATTTTTGTGGATGTAATAAGTAGATAATACAAATATAAAAATAAAAACACAAAGTTAGTACGGCCGTAAGAGACTGCACATAATAATTTATAGGCTCATGAGAGCTCTTCACCAGTTGCAGAACTCGTTTTAGCAGCTTCATATGAACACAAATAGTTAAAAAACATGATAATACATATGCGGCAAAGCACTGCTTTTGCTGACCCAGCATGTGGATTTCAAAAAAATTTGAAGTAATTTCAAAGTAATTTGAAACAACGCACCGTAGTTTTTCACGTGCCAGCAACCTAAGAAAGACCAATCAATATTTGTAATCGAATGAAATGATACAGAAAAGGGGGCACGTTTAAGTATGACCATGTCGGCTCTCAAAGACCTCAGTATTAAGGTTAAAAGACAAATCCATGCTATTCATCTTGTAAATTAACCATTTGTAGCCACTATTCAAGTTCATCCGTAAGTAAAATTGAGCAAAACAGTAAAATACTATTAGCGTTTGTTTGATTTATCCTAAAGTGCATAGTAGAAAATGAAGAGTTTTTTTTACATTTTCACATAATATAATTTTTTTTACTTGATTCTGTGAAATGAGTTTATGCAGTGTTTGGTGAAATGGTTTGCATTTCAGTTAATTCTAATCGTTTTGGGACTTTTCCGTTCAATAAAAAAATTCTGTACTGAAAACCTAAATTGATTTATTTTATATAAAATATTCTAATTTTAGTCGCAAAACGAAAAGTTTACTGCTGATATTAAGCTGTGCCTAAACTTCAGCACTTGTGTAATATCGACTCTTTTCAAACGTAAAATACTTCCGTGCTCAAACATCGATAGGGCCACCGTAAATACAATGTGTAGTTAATTTTAACATGTTTTAAATGTGGTAAAGCCAGTGCAATATAAGAGCGGATAAAAATCTCAAACTTCTGTGAAGCTCAATAATATTAGCTATCTAAAATGGGCTTGCGTTCTGTGCTAAAAATATACTGCTAAAGCACAACATTGTTAACAGGGATGGTAGTGGTCAAAAATTGGGTTTAGTCAAAAATGGTTTGGACCGTTTTAAGACCCCACACTACGGTGGATTTTTTCATTCGTCTGCGCTCAGCTCAGTCATCAGTAAATTTAAATTTAAACAATTAGCAAGTTATTTTTGTGTTAACAGTGGGTCATACTTTTACTATTGTGAATATGGGTAGTTCAATTGTACTATCAGTTTTTCTCTACAATTAGTAGATGCAAAGTTTTGGTGTTTTTAGTTTAGGTGTAATTTTCATATGATCGTCGATCCATTAAAAACCCGACCTGTGGTTTTTCTCCGAAATCACGTTTATTGCCATCTCGGATTTTACATAAACGAATCGAATTTTTGACCGTGATTTCAAAATCTGTTTGTGTAATGAGATACGCTTTGCTTAGTTATGAAACCACGTAACGAAATAACTATAAAAGAACTTATACCGTACATTATGCAAAAGAATGTCGTAAAGACGAAATTACTTCCCATATGTCTTGCATTTCTCTAATTTTAAAATACATTGACATAAGTGGGATATGTATATGTTGCAGACCTTAACATTAAAAGGCTTTCCACCTCCTGCATCATAAATAGTCTAAAAAATTGAGTGACCGTTCACTTTCCACACTGACTTAACTCTGAAAAACTTTATCATCGTTCCTGTTTTAGAAAACAGTTAAAAACCCTAAAAAGGTTTTACATTTCAGTTTTATAAGAATTACGTTCGTCTAGTTTTACAAGAAAACAAACTTTGTTAAAATAACTGATCAAATTTGGGTAAACTTTACAGGACAGTACACAAAATTTACTTTTTGATGTGCTCAGAAAATAAATTGCTTTCTAAAATATCTGCTTTATTATAATTTTATCTGATATATACTGTAAGAACACGGAGCAGCAAGAAGCCAAATGTTGCATTATAGTCGGAGACTTACACAGTTACTTCCAAACAATAAAATATCTAGGACATCAAACATTCTATTTAGCTGATAAGTGCAATTGAAATAAGCTCGTCCAAATAAACATTCTGAAAACATTTGCTAGTTTCTGAGTCTTCTTCCTATAAAACAGTCGGAGGTTTACAGTGATCACATTTTATCCCTTTTCGTACTGGTTTCCATTTAAAATTAAGCTCGGGGCAATCTGAAAACTTTAGAAGTCATATTTACTGAATTTAAAATAATTGACGACCAAAAGCCAAAAAAATGGTACTGCTTGCTCATGAAAAATATGCGTTTCGTTTGCAAACGCAAATATACTTTTTTATTTGGGGCTTGCCAGTCGAATGGGACTACAATTGCTCACACCTGGTAATCAAAAGCTCATTTCTGGAATGGTTTCCTTGGGTTTTTAATTTTTTATGCATGTGGATATACAGCTGGATTTGCTTAGGAACACCCATCTACTTCACACTATACCGACCTGCAGCATCCCACATGCCACTGTTAAATGCTGGTTTTTTTGTAGTGATCTGGTCATTTCTTGTTGTTGCGTGTATAGTAGTTGGCATAATTGTCAAAAACAAAAACATTCTCCTAGGAACGTTTAACGAGCTGCTGGATCTGGTAGATGAAATGGAACAGAGTAAGAATTATGTGTACAAATTTACCACAAATCATTAAATTATTAAATACAAGTTTAATTAAAGGAATATATTAGCCATGCTTTTACTAAGGAATATGTTTGATATATTTTCACAGAATATCCAAAAAAGAGATCTGGAACCATCCGAAAGAACAAAATTAAACTAAAGGAGCTGTTGCCCACTGCACTAGTTTCAGGAGCAGCGATAACTCCTATATTGAGCATTATTTTATGCTTATATTCCAATTTCGATGTGCAATATTTCCTCCTTGAACTCGTTCTTCCTGCTCCATTCGACAGGGAAGTTGGCCAAATCTTGCTACCCCTTGCATTCAGATTTGTCAGTCTATATCTGCTATTCTTTGAGTTGTTCCGAACGGCTATATTTCTCTGGTGCTTTCTGCTAGTTGTGCTGGATAGGTGCTCAACAATACTGAAAATACTTTTGACAAGAGTAACCGACTGTTGGCACATGTACTACTTTTACACATGCCTCCGAATAATTTTTGGAAGAACACAAAGGCTGATTGAAAGTGCAGCATACATTGCAATGTCGGTAGGCTTTTGGGTATTGGTGTCATTGTCTTGGGCAGTTGTCAAATGTAAAGTTAAAGAAATTTCTCTCCCTTTTTATTGCACTATTTTATTAGTTTGGGGCATTATAGCAAGTGCGCACATGATTATGTTTCCACTTGTGTGCACTATTCTTGACGTAGTCGTATATGTTGTTGATTGGCATCAGCGTAAGGCTAGAATGAAGTATGCTAAATTTAAAACGTCAACAAACAAAATGCGGCTAATGACTTTAGTCGCTATTGCGCCTATCAGGGTAAGATATGCAAACTTTTGGTTTCTAGGAAGGGAGTTTTTGAAGGAATATGCCTGGCTTATCATTCTACGCACATTTGATGCAATACTATTAATTAAAATATAAGATACCTTATAGCTTTTAAAATGCAATTTTTTTGAAACATTGCAAGCAAGTAAGGGTCATTGTTTGAAGATACAAGAAATATCACAACAATGTATAATAGGATAAAATTTAACAATTTGGGTGGCTTATAAAATGTGCGACAGAAAGTTCACAAGTCAATGTTGTGTGCAGTAGTTACATCGACAAAATAACTAATTTATTAAGTTTGAACTTTTCAGAATGATATGAAACCTTATTAGAATTCGTTTCTGACACCATCAAAGCACGCAACCTTTATGAACTAAAAATAGCTAAAATGTTCAAATTTTTTACATATAAATTAAAATGAGAAACTTCAACAGGATCTGTTTTAATTTCAAAATTAATTTAAAAAATAGCTTCCATTGCCCTAAGTATCTATTATTTTGATTGCTACTAACTACTAGTTTCCAATCGGTGAAGGCTATTTTTCTGGGTAAAAATCGGACTTTACGAAAATCACCTTTTCCATTTTCGTATTCATGACTTGATTTGTTTACAAAACTTTTGGCATTAAATTTCATGGATTCCTCTTCCTTTGACGATGTTTCAGATGGTTCAATATACTACCACCCTGACTGGTAGTAATGCAGCGCTGGACATGACGACGGTAACGTCTACATACGGCACACCAACTTGCGAAATTTTTAAATCAGCAACATTGAAAAAAATAAAAGTGCATGCAAATTGATTATATTTAATCTAAGTTTATTAGTGAACAAGTTTTAATGTAGTAA
>JAANSP010004183.1:0-10449 GCA_036850745.1 Homidia socia
TGTAGCAGAAAGTTTCTCTGGTTCTGCGGTTGTTGATTTTCCCAACAACCCATTTCATCTCGCATAAATGTAGTGATATACTGTGTTTGGAAAAACAGTAAACTCATGAAATGAGCAAACCGCATCAACATGCCAATCAGTACATTACGACTACATTACTTGTTTTTTTATCCAATGTGCATGTATGTAGAATCTCAAAAACTATATGTATACATTATGTGTAAATGCTAAATAATGCTCATTTTCATGTTTCAACTTACTGGCAAACTTCACAGATACAAATAGACTAAAAATTTGATTAAAATTGGATTAAATCAAAGTCGGTAAACTGACTGAAATGACTGATCTTAACCCCTTTTAAAATGGATGCGCATAAATATAAAGTAAGAGACATTTTGATACACTATAAAAAGAAATCTTCAACTTCAAAATGACTGTAATTATTGTTGAATTTATATTAAGAAACTGCAGATAAAACAACAAGGTCACTTTATAAAAAAGAAATACAGGTATTTTCTGTTCGTTACACTTTCCCAGAGGTCTACTTTTGCTTACGTCAACTGTAGCAAATGCGCTCGGATCTTGAAAATCTCCAAAAAGCAATTTTCAACGTCGAAGTACATTGCAGCCGTAAGAGAGAAAGTTTAAGTCTTCACCTGCCTATTTGTCCATTTTTGAAATGTTGTGCCTACCTAATATTACCTATACAGACAAGACGGTAACAAAATTATAATAAAAGGGAAGTAAGCATATGGGGAAATGTGCTTCTTTGCTTGTCTCCAAGTGAAAAAGAGCAGATTGAAGCATGAAACGATATTATTATAACTACATATTTATGTGCTGTTCTATCACATTTATGGAATATGCAGCCTCACGGGCTAGAATATAATATAGTGAAAAGGCCAACTGGCAAAGTCAAGCCAAGCTTAAGAGAACGTAAAGTCATGGGCTACTTCCATAAATCTCGTATAGTTCACAGTGTGCATCATGAGACTGAACAACCTTGATCCAGCAGCACAGTTTTCACTCTGCTTTTCCTTTTCTCACGTTTCCCCAGCAAAGACGCTGAGAAAACTGGAATGGAGCTTTCATTTCATAATAACAACAGCAACAACATGGGTTTTCCTCTCTTTCACTGCTGCTGCTACTAACAAGCATATACCATGAGCATCTTTTCCGTGCAGCATTGTATCACAGACACGTACGCACATTATAAAGAGGTTACTCCACCAGAGGAAATTATTCCGCTCTGCGGCATCCTTCTCTGTGTTACAAGCTCAACGTACAAACTCCAAAATGTGCTCTGCTCTACTCAACTACAAGGTGAACCCATGAAGCAAAAGACATCAAACAAGATCTCTCCTTGAAGTTTGAACAAAGCCAACCATCTAGCAGATGAAGAGCGGAACAACTCTTAGCTACTCCTCCACACAACGTTACTATACATTCCTACATGCTACCGTTTCTATCGCCCCAAGTAAGTGAGTGACTGAGCATCACACATACATACATAGCCTTGCTCGATACCCAAAAAAGTAGCAAGCAAACATCAGCTTGCTTGCTTGGTTTTGATCCAACAAAAAGTGAAGACGATCTTGGTATAAACTTTGCTCTCCCATTGTATACACACGCCTATCAAACTAAAATAATATCCCCATGTATAGTGATGCATACACATATTATCGTACTGTCGTGAGAGACTACATGGGTATATATTTTATGGCACAGAAATATATTTAGATAGTATAAAAAATGAATACCTAGTACCGTTTGTCTACTGCTGTAATAATGCACATCGTTTTTAAAGTGTATAGGCTTAGAATATCATCATCCTTTCTTTTCTTTACAAACTTGTTCAAAGAAAGAAAGTACATAACTATACGCTGCTGGCAGTGCAGTGCATTCTTTTACTTTATGTTACCACACCACTCAAAGGGAAAGTCAAGAGCATTTTAGATGAAACACGATATAAAATACAAGAGATATTCTCTTTACTATACTTACATATTATTATTATTATTGTGCCCAAATATACATCTATAATATGCCGAGTTCATTCATAGTAAGATTTATATAGAGGAATATAGTCACTATAAACCTTATTATTATTACAATCGTACATTGTATAAAAGTATGTTTTATAGAAAGCTCCAAGTGGCCGTTCCTCTTTCACTTTTCTTGAGCAAATGGTACAGGCAAACTCTTTCCCATTCAAACTTTACAACGCTATTTTAAAGTCTTCAAGAAGAGAAAAAAGGTTTATCTCTTTCCTTCTTTTCCCTCTTTAGTGGAAACTATGCATTTATAATAGGTATACCAATACGTTCTCCGTATAGTCAAGTGAAAACCCGTGACTTTCACCATGAGCCGCAGATTTGACTCCCTTTACATACCTTCCTTTCTTTGCTAGGTGGTTATATATCAACAGTATAATATATACTGTGAAAGAGGAATACGCATATTATAGGTTTGGACGTATATATGTACGCTGCTGAGTGTATAGGTGTATGTGTGTTGTTTTACGCCAAAAAGTACTTACTCTTTTGGAGTCGCTCACTTGCAGGCTTTAAATGGATGTAGGTATATCTATATACAATCTATTCTAGAGCGTCGCTCCTCAAAGATTCCAGGAACAGCGAAAGAAGCTGTTGGCTGCCTCAGCATTTCTTATGGATTTTATTATGGACAAGTTAAGTATCTGAATGCACACAGAGAAAGAGAGATAGTGAGAAACATGTTACATACATGCTGCAAAATTCGAACATGAGCGGCTTTCCCTCTTGTGCTTTCTCTTTACTTTTTGTCCTCTTCAATCTCATTTCTCTTTTGCGACTCTCCACGCAAAGATATCCGCGCTATAAAGATATGCCTTGAACAAGTATATCTGTGTAAGTTACTTAAAAACTATCTCTACAACACAATATGCATTTGTCCTTCTGCGAATTCGTTTTTCGTGTTTTACGCTATACTTTTCCACTACCATCACTATTCCATTCTCTACTTACTGCAAACCAAGCATCTTAAATATATCTGTGTTGTTAATATTACTAGAGTATTTTCTAGTGGCTTTTAGTATCATTGGCAGTGTTCAGATATGCATTATAAGGATGTATTTGGTAATAATAATAATAATAACAATGGCTGTTTTTGCTGCTATATCACAAATAGCTCAGAAAGAGAGAATGAGAGGTAGATATTGTATAACTTGTTCTACTACAACTTTGTTTCGGTGAACTACCACACAAACTTGGGATCCTTTTCTTCTCCTCCTCCTCTTGTTGGTTTCTTGAGCATTATAATATCTGTCTATTATCATCATCCTCCTTTACTTCCTTCCTTTCTTTGTCCATTTTCTGGAGACCTTATACTTTATTCTTTTTTACGCGTCTATAATAATAATAATAATATACATACACAGCTCACAAAAGTCATATGAACTAATGGTCTAATAACATCTCGAAACCGTGATGATGACTCGGAAAAAGAAAAGTTGATGACGATGATAGCGTTACTACACAACTACCGTCACTACTTCTACTGCCAATGATGCTGTTGCCTTTGGCCGCTGCCTCCTCAATGCCTCCTTTTTTCTTTTTCTTTTTTGTCGTATTTTCCCTCTCACTCGTGTGTCGCTCTGACAGTGGCATTTCTATTATTATCTTTTTGACTCAGGAAGTCACATCTAGACGAAAATAGGGTGAAAGTCATTCTGCGAAAGTGAGTGCGAGAGAGAGAGAGAGAAGAAAACCTTGTTGTTAAATGTAGGTTTTGTTGAAAGAGGGAGAGAGATAGTAGATGAGAATTGGGAAAAGAGGAAGTTTTCTTTTCTTAACAAATACCCGTATAATATTATACATGGTTATTTAAAGCGAGAGAGAGAGAAAGAGGAGACATTATACTCGTTTTCTACGGCTGCTTGCTTGCCTCTTGTGCTTGTGTACAACTGCGTCGAATGTTCACACACATGCCTCTTTATGTGCTATACGCTCATTTTTTGTTATATCGTTATTTGTTTGCTTATGTGAGTCTGTGGGCGGAGAAGGAGGAAAAAAGAAAGAAAACTTTGCCAATATGTAGCAGTTTCATCATCTCCACATTTTCACAACAAAGAAAGCGATTTTCTTTGGAGATACCTTATTGTATACGACCATCGATGGAGACGTTCATTTTTATGGGATTCTAAAGAATGTAAATTTTCTTGTTCCAAACGCAAAAGTATTACTACTACTACTACTTATTTCTTTGGCGTGGTACTCAAAGTGGCAGAGAGAGAAAGAGAAAAAAACAAACACTTTAGTTAAATGAATATCTATGGATGTGGTTTAGGTAGAAAAGGATTTTTTATAGACTCATATGTACATAGGTAGGTCCAACATACACCTATTATGAATACTTAAGAAGTAGCAAAATATAAATAGTAACTAGTTTTCGTTAATCCTTTTTTGCTCAGGATAAAATTGCTTTTTATACTTTACTTTTGTAACAAGATGAGATGAGCTGGTATTATACTTTTTCTTTAAAAAGGATACTGAAAAAGCAAGAGACCCAAAACGCCCCGCCCACCTCTCTGTGATGAGAATGAATTTTATTTTACTAAGTTTATAAGTGTCAAATAATCCCATCTTGAACTTCATTCATACAAGGTTGCATATATTTTGAAACAAGTTTATTATGATAGAATTCCCAGCATCTGTTGCTTACGTCTGCGTTCCCCTATAGGTTCGTCTTACACAACAATATTGTACTTCAAATCAAGTAAATGTGAAGCACCTAAGAAAATTAGGTACATGAGGAGTTAAAAGATAAACGCATATGTGGTCATGCATTGACATTACTTATTAATTTAAATAAGTTCCTGTCACCTTTTATAACTGACACGACAAATCAACAACCTCTGGAAGTTATCTAAAGAAATTTTTAGAAGGGCATTTAAAACTAGTCATGTTAACCCATGATGGAAGACACGTAGCTGAATAATTGAGTGTAGTATAGATTATATAGAGGGGTTATCTGGAAATTTATTGGGGATTCAATCGGAAGTGACTACATGACGACATGTATANTTTCTTTTATAATAAAACATAAAACTTGTATCAGTATTAAAAGGTAAATTGAAAGTGTTGCAATAGAAAACTCAATTAATTAACATTATTACAACATTAGTACAAGATGAGAGAAGCCAGAGTGAGAGATAGTTCCCGCTACGTAATCACGTGGTTCATTGATTTTAGTTTTTTTATTGCAATGCAGATTAGCTCATTTGAATAACGATGAAATCTGAGCTGCAATGTAGTAGAAACCTTGATCTCGGTGCAACCATTCATACGGCATTTTGTTTTGAAATCTTAGTTTTAGGATCAGAACAAAATTTACGTGCAACTGCAGCGACCCCATAAATCAACACAAGGAATAGTTAGTCATTTTCACAGTGAAGTTAGCATAATATGGTCGTTCGAAACGAATAATATTTTTTATTGCAATGCAGATTAGCTCATTTGAATAACGATGAAATCTGAGCTGCAATGTAGTAAAAACCTTGGTCTCGGTGCAACCATTCATACGGCATTTTGTTTTGAACTCTTAGTTTTAGGATCAGAACAAAATTTACGTTCAACTGCAGCGACCCCATAAATCAGCACAAGGAATAGTTAGTCATGTTCACAGTGAAGTTAGCATAATATGGTCGTTCGAAACGAATAATGTCACGATGCTGCATTTGAGGAACAGGGCTATGAGTTTTTCTGCTCGTAATATTTCAAGAACGACAACGAGAGAGAAAACCCAATCATGTCCCTCAACAAATAATGTAGTATCGAGTCGAGTCATTCGTTCCGATTCACGTTTGACTATCTTTTTCTTGTGTAGATTTATGGAGTCGTTGCAGTTGCACGTTTGGATAGTTCATATCTTGTTCTGATCCTAAAGCTAAAAGAGTTCAAAACAGCATGCCCTATGAATGGCGGCACGAAAACCTCTACTACCCTTCAACTTCAACCCAGATTTCATTGGAAAACAAATGAGCTAATTTACATAACAATATAAAAACAAAGCTATTTTTAAAAAATCTTTGATTGGCGGGAAAATTCTTTAGGTTGAGCTCTGATGTGATTTTTTGACAAACAGAATCAACCGAAATTCGGTTTAGTTGACTTAATTCTACCGATAATGTTTTTCAGAATGAAAGCCGTATCGGTATTATTCGGTATCGACAAATTGTAGTGACTGGCNATTCTACCGATAATGTTTTTCAGAATGAAAGCCGTATCGGTATTATTCGGTATCGACAAATTGTAGTGACTGGCTATCCTTCCGGACGATATTTCGTATTTTTGTAATCTTGTAATTACACAGGTACCTGTTCCAGAAGAAAATCATTTACCTATGTTGTTCCTTCAAATGGTAACATTGCATATTGCATGCACAACATCAAAAATTATTGCACGATAATTTATCATCTATTTGCTACTCAAAAACTAGTTATTCACAACCTACGTGTCATCATGGCACTGCGGTTTTTAACGGAGATTTTCCAAAAAGGAGGGGCTAAAACAAGCGTTCTTTGTCAACTTTTTCGAATGGTCTACATATGTATAAATATTGCCATAATAATTGCGTGTTAAGAATCTACAAAACTTTGCTGGTCCTTTTCGATAAACATATTATAATACTCTGAAAATAGAGATAGCTTTCTTTTGGATACATTTTGTATACCTAAATATTAAAGAGGTAATATGTTATATGTACTTTGTATAAATAGCCTTTGTTTGCAGTCGAGTTTATTGTTTTCCACCAGTGAATGCCAAATATATTTGCCTTAGGTATAGACATGATGGCAATCTACTACCACAAGGCGTTGTGTATCAAGCATTTAAACGGCATACAACTCACATTCATCCAGTAACAATCTGTATTTATCTAGAACGCAGTGTTTTTGTAGCATAAAACGTCCATGAAAAAAGAAAAGCATATAACTGGCATGATTTTTAGTGGTACCCAAACATTCCCTCGCCATAAAAAGAGACAAAGGAAATCAGTTTCGGAGCAAAGAAAAGGCATCAACATTGTCAAGCCCTACAGTGGTGAGAACTTCCAACTACAGCGTCGCGTCGGTTGGTACGCCAATGATTAAGGCAACGTGTGTTGTACAACAGGACTATAGTCTGTAAGTGGAACAAATGATACGACTGTAGCAATGCACGTTGTTGGAAGGAAAATTTTCGAGTAATAATTGAAGAACAATGTGCATGTAGTAGCTCAAGTTGGTCTGTATACATTTTATGACTGCGTATTCCGATTCACTGGTTGGAGTGGCAGTGAGAGTGAACACCGACTTTGGGGAGGCAAATGAATACTTACTGGTGACAGGAATGGTACTAAATATTGTAAAAGCATATATTTACATGTTATGTTGGGGCCACACTAATAAATGGATAAATGAATCAACAAAAATAAAAAATACGCTAACCGAAAGCTGCGTACATTTCACTTTATATTATTATTACTTTCATTTCACCAGCAACTAAAAAACTTACTACACTGTTTTCTGCTGTGTGGCGGCAGAGAAAATTACCAACAACTCGACGCGACCATATAATATGCACATACCTATATAAACTGCCGCTTGCTCTGGTTGTTTCCTCGATTTTTCCCCTTTTCTCCTAGTGGACGTCACAGTACTTATATACTTACAAGACCATTACTATTATTGGCTCCAAAAAAGCCAAGCTAATTTATTGTCCTGATAAACTCATACATGTTGAAACTATCGCTGGATAAACAGGATAAAGAGAAAACCCACGTTGTTGCAAGCAAGCAATCTTAACTCGTGCACGCCGAGACCGAAAAACTAAATATTCACAAAGAGAGCATGAAAGTCAAAGCTTGAGAACGGAGGAGGCCAGCAAAGTTTAGTTGTTAGTAACAGAACAAAGAGCTGTGCGCTTGGTCGTTCATTCCAAGGAAAAGGCATAAATGAAAGACAGCTTTAACCAGTAATATGTCATGCTCATGCAAACAAACTACATTTATCATTAGATGTGTGTGTGTATATACACTACCTATCAGTAGCTTTACCAAAATGGTTGGTCTAGGTTTGCTGACCATGTCATGGGTGAAAGAAGGAGAAAGAAAGGAGAAAATTCTAAATAGGTGTACACTGGGAGCGAATGGTAAATTATATGGATGAATTCATAAAAGATCTAACAGGGCGATACTCACAATTTACGCTACTCATTGTTTTCACTTCCACCAACTTTTGAGAAGCACATAGGAACAATATTGAAAGGAAAGCATGACTTTATCTCAATTTCATGTTGTTGGTTTCAGCTGGTCTGCTGGAACTCTCGCCTGCCTTGTACAAGCTAATCGCTTACAGTCGTCGTCGCTGTATTGTGTTCTGTATCCCTCTATTTTTCGTGAGGAAGTGACGACAAATAAGTACAAACTAAGGTAGCAGAGAAAGGAAAGCTTATAATGTTATTGGTACTTGCCTGTTGTCGGTATTTATTTCGAAAGGAAAAAAAGTCGAAAGTTGCTTAAAGGTAAAAGTAGAAAATAATAATAATATTATGCATGCATGCCAATGATTTTCTCTCAGGCCAGGGGACAACTTGTTTCTCTCTGTTTTTAGAACCAACGGAACGGGTTTTGGTTCAGGTCATTGCTTTTCCTTCTTTAACAATTTTAAGTTTATATAATGAAACTATAAAGTATATGTTTCTACAAACTTATTGATTCTAATTTATCATGATAAGTAATCATGCAAAATCTAATAGTGACATGATTGCCTGACTGCACACTTTACAAACGCCTATATATAGATCTAACCGAAAAATCAGAAAGGGTAGGTATGCTGAATTGAACGCTGAGGTGCATTTGTTTTCTTACCCCTGCTTCCTCTGGCTTATTTCAATGAAATAATACTTTCCTGTGCATTATAAAAATTTAGTCACTTAATATCACGCATACAAAAATATCCGCCATAATAGGGATTTGTTGACATTTCAGTAGATCGAGACACTTTGTTCACCGTTCATACCAAAGTTTAGTAAATGCTGCTGAGAAGCTTCATTAATTTGGTAGTAAAAATGAATTTGCATATATGTATATTGAATGATACTGGCTTGACTTTGGAAGCTATGGTAGGTATGCAATTTAACTCAGTCACCACACCACCTCCTTCCTCATGGTCAGGTCAGTTTGGAAAAACAAAAATGTTTATTAAATAAATAAGTGAAGGAAGATCGTGACGCTTAACTTGATGGTACAAATGTTGAATTTATTATTTGTTTTTTTACACTTCTATATTCTTTATCCGTGTTATTCCTATTACCTGCGTCTTTCTTACTTTCACTACACAAACAAAATCATTAAGTACCACCAAATATTATTTCCAGTCACAACACACACATCATGTGTGTATTATACATGATGTATAATATTGAGTGTTCACTCCAATGTTCAATGTCAACGAAATGCAAAATATGATAGAAAGAAAGAAAAAATTATCTGGTTTTAAATGACTCTGAAAACCTGTAGGTCAATTACATGCTCCAAAATATCCAAGCTGCAATCTGCAATGTTTCTTAATTTTAGGACAGCCTAATCTGTGTAAATACTTGTATATACTTACGAAGTTCAATACAAGAAACTTGATAAATGTAAAGGGGTATAAGGTAGAGCTGTCATTTATTTTCATAGCATGGCACTACCTTCCACTTTTCTATTCAAACCTTTCATTAGAAATAACTATATTTGGAACATGTTTTATTCATGGATTCATATTTTCCATCATGATGGTTCTCGTATTTCATATCGATTAACAACAACATGAACATGAATTTATCAACAAAGGTGTATTAAGTTTTTGTTATGTATTGATTTTTTAAACTTGACTAAGGCAAACTCTACCACACACACTGACCGACGACCGACGTTGTGGTAATAACGGGACATTACCAACAAGGCTATATCTGTGATAATGGTATTTCGATAAGTTATTGCTTTGCGCACTATTTCACACGACACACATTTCTAGAGGTTAACTGTATCGTTGAGTTTGTAATAATGTTGTACTTGTTTCGCAAATGCTGACGCATTAAATTTATTTTTCTGTTTAGAAGGTCATTTCCTTTGTCGTCATTTGTCCATGCTTGACAAAGTACCTTATGAAAAATTGAAATTATTTTTATGCGTACGCAGAGCCCACCCACCTTTTTGACCTTTAGACTGTAGAGGAAGTAACATTAAAAATATTACCCATGTGAATACAAGATAAACTACTTAAACATTTACTATGAACTCGGAATATTTATTTTTACTTTATTGAGACTTCAATATAAATTAGTAATTGTAATTTGTTAAATAAATAATCCAGCTATATGTTGATGTTAAATATCGTTTCTCAAGTGGGCGCAGTTTACTGGCTACATATTATGTTCAATGCAAATG
>JAANSP010004184.1:0-10448 GCA_036850745.1 Homidia socia
ATCCGTTGTCCATCTGATGCCAGTATCCCACCGTCGTAAAAATGATAATCATTTTCAGGTGGGATAAAAAATACGGCTCTCCAGAGTGAGTCGAGAAATATTCCAAATGTGGGTACATGAACGCAAAGGGTTTTTTGCTCAAATTGTAATACGTAGTTCATATTTTTTATTTCTGTCCATCCATCAGGATTCAGGATATAAAAATGTGATTGCATGTCATCTCATTTCTTACTCCCTTCTTGTTTAGAGGTCTTAAATAATCCAATAATCTATATTCATTCCTCCAACCCATCATCCGATTGAGAGCCAACAGGCCGGTAAAAAAAAGTTTAATAAAACGATACGGCATCAACAGTAAAAAGCCGCACTGGTCTGGTCGTAAATAACTTGGCTATTTAGCAGTAGCTTTTTTTCTAAAAAAGAAACATTTGATCTTATCCATGCAGCTCCAGCACTTCCTCAAGTATAAGTATGCATAAATACATGCATATATCTACTCTGACTGTATCAATGTCGAAGATGCGTTATTATTATTCTGAAAAAAAGTAATCATCGGTGTCATCATAATAATCATGGTGATGATGATCATGATTCTGATCCTTTATCGTGACTACCTGAGGCATCTCTCCTTTGATCATCATTCTCATCATCATCATTGCAGACATGAGCAAAGTGCAAGCACACAAGTGCATATGATGATGATAAAGATGAAGATGAGCAGCAGAAAGATTGCTCACTGATAAAATACTACTAAAATGCCATAATAAATACACGGAATATTATTATGGATTATTGGAAAGAAGAAGAAGCGCTAGGAAGCACCGAAAATCATGGCCAATACGTATATCCATTCCACTCTTGCTTCTGCGCTTTGATTTCAATGAATAATTTAAGCAAAAAAGCTGGTCAGCAGGACGGTGATGATGTCGATGAAAATTAATAATATGAAAACCCAAAACAAGTGAATCAAAGAGTTGATCCGACTTGTTCTCCAACAGCAGCAGAAAGAAGAAGCCTATCATTATTACCACCACACTCATGTTTTTAATGCACAAACCTTGAAAAGAAAAAGAGTAGCGTAGAGAGAGAGAGCAAAAAAATATTAACTTGGGCTCTAACTCTTTTTTTCATCATTTAAATTTTCGGCTTTCGCTTCTTCCTCTTCTTTCTCTGATTACTTATCTTTGTTCATAATTATCATCAGCAGCATGGATGGATCTTTGATTATTTTTACACGTGGTGGCGGTGGTTCGAAGGACCAGTCTCACTCTTAATCCAAGAATCCCGAGAATCTTTCTCTTTTATTCTTCTTCATTCTCATTCTCTCTATCAGGTGCATACTCAGGTGCACAAAATTGAACATAATAATAATAAAAATCGATGAAATCACTTCATTCAGCACAGTTACTCTTTTTTGCTGCTCATCATTATCATCTGCAGCAGCAACAGCTATGAAAAGAGTTGGAAGTTGGCTATTCAACATTTTGATTTTCATTTCAACTTTATATGCATAAAACACATTTTGAACATTGATTAGGCATCTTTGTCCGTGGGTTTTAGCTTTGCACAAGAAAGAGCACATGTATTTTTTAAATATTAAAATGTGCAAGTAATATTGTGTTGATGATTATGCAATTTTCTTTTCTTCGTCCAAAATACGAATACAGTCAATCAAGGAACAAGCACAGGTTGGGTCTAATCATTAGCATTATTCATGTCTTCTCAGTAAAAACTTTCAAGGAGAAAAATAAAATAAATACCTTAAACTTTGGTAATAATCAGGATAAGCTGTCAAATTAATTTTGCAACATTATTTTTTCAAGCTAAGCAGCAGAATTGAGCAATTTTTTGAAAGGTTAGTCGCTTTAAGTGGAAAAATTAGTGTGAGGCACTGAAGCATATGCATTTTACATGGACAAAGCAAAATGTTATTATTATTATTAGTTTTTTATGACCCCACTTGTCCATTTTTTATTGCATTTTACCTACCACATACATATAACATTAAACATGTGCCAGTAGTTACAGGCCGTGACTCGTGACACTGACAGTGAAAATGTCAAATGACCTGTTTCCTCCTCCTGCTATTTGCTTGCATCATCATAAAAATTTGTACGCTTTAACCAGTAGTTACAGGCCGTGACTCGTGACACTGACAGTGAAAATGTCAAATGACCTGTTTCCTCCTCCTGCTATTTGCTTGCATCATCATAAAAGTTTGTACGCTTTAAAAAATATGAGCATGTGTGCGTTCAATTCTTAGTTACTAATTCGACAAATGGACCAGAACTAGTCCAGCACCGGCGCTGCTTCTGCCGTCGCTTTTTAAAGTAGAAAAAGTTGCTTTCAATTTCATCTCTCTTTTACACTTTTTTTCTTGGTGCCCCCAGAGCAGTGAGAGTTGCACAGCGACCCACACACATACACCATCTCCTTTCTTTCTGCTGACAATTGCGCATTGTTATCCTATTTTTCCCAGTAAAATATTTCATAACAACAACAATAATATTACTATGTAGTTATAGGCAGCTTCTACAGCTGCTTGTCATTTGACTTTTTAAATTTTTTTAACAAAAGCAATTTATTATTCTATTCTTCTCCTCACTCAGCACAGCAGCAGCCGAGAAAGGAAGCGCACAATTTTTCTTTTTATCTTCTTTTCAATTTCTTTCACATTTTATCCAATTTCCTATTCATTCAATATTTCACAGCAAATCAACTAAATCAAGAAGAGACGCATGCACCGACCAGTCTACGTATATATTTTATTATTACATTTTAAATCGTTGTTTCCCTTTGTAGCAAATGCCATAATTCTCTTCATCTTCCATTTTCCTATAAATCTCCATTTCAATCACTTCTTCCTGTCATTTTCAATTACTCTACTTATTATTCCAGTTGCTCTGCTCCTTCTTCTCCGACTCTACCGCTGATGTTGTTGTAGTTTTGAATGAATGAATGCAATTTGTCGTGGGCGTTTATTCATCGTCATCATCGCCGAAAAATTTGGTGATATGATTTAGTCTCTTGTTACTAGAGAAAATATTATTGATATTTGCTGCAATAAATCTACATCCAATTTTTTATATATTCGTAATAACAAGCCAGTAAAACCTCACCTGTCAACTAGCAGGGATTTGCTTCTACTGAAAAGAAAACACAAAAATTAAATGAAGCAGCAGCTGCTGCTGAGTACTGAGCTGCACCCACCGTCGCCACCACCACCACCCAAGTCAATTTCCCCTAGAATGCAATCTTTTTTTTACCTTCCCTTTCCACAACTAACCCTGTCGATAATGATGCAAAAATCCTTTAAAATCATAAAATCAATTTATCTTCACGCAGCAGCAGGCCAGGTTATAAGAGACGTACTCGACGCATTCACAAAAAATTATACGCACGTACGCACTTTTTTGGCAAGTATAAAGATATTGCATAGCAGCAGTGCGTGAGCCATATAATTCTAAAAATGATCACTGTCCTCACAAGAATCTCCCTGAAAATAAGAAAATTATAATTTGCATAATAAGGCCATAATACATTATTATTATTATTGCAAAAATAAAAAAGTGTCCAAGAAAAAAAACGCATTATAATTTTTACGCCATTTTTTCTTACTTGTAGCTTGTCCTCATAAATAGTTTTCGCCACGTGCGTGTATATGTTTATGTGCGACAGACGGTGGTTCGGCAGCAATGATGACGATTCCGATAGAAGCAGGCAAGTATGTATAATAAATTCAATTATGCAAAAAAATAATGGCTACAAAAACAGCCTTACACAAGCGCAAGAAATTTGCCAAGGAGGTATTAAATCAGCAGCAAAGGAGAGTGAAGTAAAGAGGGAGAGAGCGAAAAAAAGTGAAAGAGTAACTTAAAAAGTTGACGGGTGCACCTGTTATCATCATGATGATAGTAGAGGTGCTTAAAAGATACCTAGGCACAGGTGTCAAAACATGATCATAATTTGGGAACAATTTTTTTTATAAAAAAACTTTATGAACTCCTGCTGCTGCTTGCACAAAGAATTACAAAAGACAGGTAGATTGACAACGACTTGGAGCGGTGGGGGTATCTAGCTATAATGATCATCATGGCATGGCGATAACAATATATTATTATAGATGGAGACTTGCTGTCTGTCTTTCTAGTTGATTAGCATAAAAATATCAAGAAGGAACGAGAACCTCTCATATTTTTACTCCGTCCAAGAAGAAGGACAAGCGTGTAAAATAAATAAGTAAATAAAATAGCAGTTGGTGCGTTGTTAGTATAGTTATAAGAAGATCGGAAGAAAATTGTGCGTAAAACTGATGACGACCACGACAATGGTGGTGGTGATGATGATGATTGATGAGGTCATGGCAGGTCAGCGTATATGGAGTTGTAATGAATCGAGAAAAAGTGTGATTTTTAAGTTAAAAAGGGACGGTTTTTTGCAATATAAATTTATATGGTTTTAATATGAAAGGACTGCGGCTGGTACAATAATAAATGCATGCAAGCTGTATTAACAAGTTCTGACATATGATAAGGATGAGAAAGGAAAACGGAATAGATATATACTTTTAAAATTTGCTGCTGACGATGATTATGCTAAGAATGATGATGAATTGCAAGAGGGTGCGAAGCTGAACACGCCTCCAATTTGCTTAACCTATTACACATTTCGTATTACCTACCTACGTGGAATGTGCGTAAGAAAAAGAAAATATACTGCAATATTGTGTGTTTTGTAGGTATAAAAGAAAAGACTAGATGAAGGACACTCCCAAAAAATTTAAGATGTTTATGCGTAAAGACGATGCGTCACGTAGATGCGGCTCACTTGAAAAGTGCGTTTTTATAAGGAGCATTATTATTTATTATAAATAACAACATATTTGTAATCAAATCAAATTTAATAACGATAAATAATCAAGTTGAAGAGGGTGATGGATAGAGAGAAAGAGAGAGGGAGGGAGAGAGGGCATACATACAACTTGTTAGCTGCATGGTTCTATTATGAGATGAAGGAAGCCTGAGGAGCGAAAATGTACAAGAAAATAATGATAAAGTTGACAATGACTGAGTGGCTCACTGCCTCTGTTGCAAACAAACAAGATAGATTATGGAAGATATACATACCCCATGATGCGTACATGGACATTGTTAATATTATTATTATTAAGTGTCTAAAAGTTAGTTAGTAGTGTAGTTACTATAGTACCATAAATATCTAAACTGGCCAAGTAAGTGCGTTTTAGTGCGTGCGTACGATGAGAAAAAACGGAGTGGTCCTCGTCTTCGTCAGTCAATCAAACAAGATGTTGTTTTTTTCTTCAAGATGTTATGAGGTGCAGAATGAACAAATGAAACAAGTAGTGGTAAAGAAAGAGTAGTTAGTTGCCCAGCTAAGTTAGGCTTGGCATAGTTGGCAAGTAAAACATACCCATTAATAAAGCAAAAGAAAATAAATAATGGATGGAGAATAATAATAAAACGAAAATTTGCATTGCATACGACGTGCACTACTTTTACAATTGCGCCTTTTATTGCGAAGATTAATCATTATTATTCAGTGGTATTTTTTATGCAGATATCATTATTTTTACTGTTAGATCATGATTAAGAGAAGAAAAATATTTGATCCGTTTTTTTTTCTATAAAGCATAAAAGGCAGAAAACTAAAAAACGTTGTGAAGCAGAGTATATAGTGCTAATGATGATGTTGCGAAAACGATGACATGAAGAAAATGAAAGCAATTTTCTTTTCCATTTTTTTGCTTACGCTCTGTTTATTTGCTCACTGCACTTCTCTCGCTCATTAAAAGCCACTTTGTATGCTAATAACTTTCATTTCACATTATTTTTATATGCTTGTATGGATACTGATGATGAAGATTCTCTTGTAGCATTTAGTATATTTCTTATTTTTGTTTGAGAAAAAATTATGTATGCACTGATTTCACAATGGAGATTAAGATAACAAACCACTTTACATCACACTTTGTACAGCTCAACGTACGTACAAATAATTTAATGAGCATATTGCCATATTAAACTACAATACAACAATAATGTGTACAAATTAACGTCTTAATTTTCTTTTCTTTTTCAAGAAAAAATTTATTATTGCAATTCTTCTTCCTGTTTATTCTGTGGGGCTTCATATGACATTTTTACGCACACTCCTCCACGCCACAGTACATTTATGCCTAATTCCAATATTTATTCTCTACAAAACGAATACATGCTCGTTTGATTGTAAGTTAGTCAGAATGTTGCCTTCCTCCATTCTAATTTATTTAACAAATTTTTTCTCACAAAATTTCTTTTGAAAAAAGAAATCATTTTTTTTCTCCAATAAAAGCAAAAGCTTGTACAAGTATGCGTATACCTACATAATAGGCTTGGCTTCACTTGACTCCCATTTTCCATCCACTCAAATCATTCATCTTGATCATCATCATCATCCTTCTTTTTCTAGAGAAGGAAGGAAGCAGACCAAGTACCTTGTTGACTACTCCATCGTATACTCCATAAAAGTTGCACAAAATTTACACCAAGCAAGCAAGCCAGCTCATCTGCAATTTTTCACTGATTCTCTCTCCCTTTTCATCCATCCTTTACTTCTCCCTGACAGTTTACTAAACTTATTAAGTTTAAACGGAGATTAGATTAGTTTGCTCATTTTATATTAGTTTCTTGTTCCCAGAATAAGTGGATACATCATCATCATCTTCCTCGCTTGTTATTTCAGCTGCACCCTTCCTCTGTGCAATGCAAGCCATTGTTGTTGTTGTTTTAGCAGTTTTTTTTTCACAAGTGGTGTGGCATGGCACATTGATGATGATGATGACGTAGACGAGGACGACTACATGGCGTTATTTTTAAGTTATACACAAATGTAAACTTTTACATGACAAGTGAATACTACCATTATTACATTTTGACTGACTTACGAAACCTAAGCTCGCGCTTCGTGTCTGCATGTCTATTCAAAAATAATTTCCAAGAGACTCGGCAAGATAAGCGGCAATGCAAAAAACAGTGTTTGTTTTTTATCTTATTCACTCTATCCATCTGTCTCCATTTTTTTCTGCTGTGCTGGAGCCATTTTTCTATTTTGCAATCTCTATATTCTCTTTGTAGTTTTCCTTTCTGCAAACTACTATTGAAGCCTGTCTGCATATATTTTTTTGCTTTCAAACCCAATAGACAAAACACTTTTATCTATCCAATCCCTTTAACTCCTTTTCTATCCTTTGTCCTTTCTACCTTACTGTTAGAAATGCAGCTCAGGTTGATGTGACATGTGGTTTTTTTGCATCACTCCTTTATTTTCTTGAACAACAACACCGGCAACATCAGCATGCTCAGCAAACAGAGAAAAATTACAGAACATCTGTCTCCATTTTTTCTGCTGTGCTGGAGCCATTTTTCTATTTTGCAATCTCTATATTCTCTTTGTAGTCTTCCTTTCTGCAAACTACTATTGAACTCTGTCTGCATATATTTTTTTTTGCTTTCCAACCCAATAGACAAAATACTTTTATCTATCCAATCCCTCACCTCCTTTGCTATCCTTTGTCCTTTCTGTCTTACTGTTAGAAATGCAGCTCAGGTTGATGTGACATGTGGTTTTTTTGCATCACTCCTTTATTTTCTTGAACAACAACACCGGCATCATCAGCATGCTCAGCAAACAGAGAAAAATTACAGAGCGGATATTATCTTGATCCGTATCAGGAAATCGCCACAGCAGCAGCCTCAACTGCTGCATAGCGACAAGCACAACGTCACAACCTTGTATGCTCAGTCTTTTTGCTGCTCACTGACAACTTCCCATTTTTTTCCTTGTCAGATACGTACAGCGTACGCATCTAAAAGTACTAATCGTAAGAATCGTATAGCAAGCTCTCTCCTTTTCTCTCTCTGGACCTTTTTTTCTCTTTGTCTCTCTTCTTGCCAATTTGCACTTTAGATGTTTCTCAGGAAAAAAATATTCTACCTATCTTACTAGACGATTAACCAAACAGGTATTCTTTCTTTCTTCTTCTGCAATTTTTAATTCTCTCTCTCTGTTCACTTGCGGCAGTGATCTCTCTTTCTTTCTTTACATGGCGGTAGTAAATTAGAGGCCCACGCACCACACCACATATCATAACAACTGCTCAGTAGAAGAGAGTGTGTGCGCCTGCCTTTTGTTTCAAGTTCATTTGAAATCTCTGCGGGAGACCATTAAAATGATACACTGCTCAACTTATTCCGTCGTCATCCTCATCACCGTGATAATCAGCATGGTCCTCTACATATTTTCTAAACTCATCTCCTAATCTCTCTCTCTCCCTCGTGTTCGTGTTCTGTTTGTTTATTTATTTAGAAATGGAGAAGTAAAAAAATGAGAAATAGAACCCATCATCCTTTTTTGCCTGTCATTTGCCAAAAAAATGTGTACAAAAACAAAGGCAACAACACCAACAGCAAATACAAAAAATAACATAACAAGTGTACTTGTCTGCTTCTCTGTGCCGTTTTTTCCTCTTCGTTTTAATATTTTTCCTGAGAGTTGATGACGAGTCAGGGCGAGAGATTTTCTGCTTGTTTTCCTGTCATGTAATGTAAATCTATCCATCCATTTTAATGCAACAAGAGCCTTGCTGACGAGTAGAGATCAATTTCATTCAGCATTTTTTACATTGAAAAAATAAGTGTCGATAACGTGATACTGATGATGATGTTGATGAAGATTAGGAGATGGATGAAGAGATAGCTATCAATCCAGAAGTGAAAAAAATAAGTCAAAAAATAAATAAATAAGTAAATAAATAAATAAATAAAATAAGTTAAAAATAAGTATCTTTCAGTCTATAGATGTATATATCAATCCCTTTTATGCAAACATTTTACAGTTTAGATTTAGCGAAACTAGTTCAATAATTCCATAATCAATCTTCATTAATTTTACAGTATGGCGATCATGACTATGACCATTATTATTGCTAATAATTATGCTGTATAAAATCAATTCGTTTAGTTGGTAAGTAAGTCATCAGCTCATCACCAGCAGCAGTCAGCACAATTTGCCATGTTTGTATAAAGTTGCATTAGGAAAAAAATTGCACATGTTAGGAAAAGTTAACAATTTCAAATTTTAGAACATGATAAATGGTCATTACTTTATTCTATTTCTTTATTCATATATAACTGTGTAACGTAACTATTTATGTGGAGCAGCATCAATTTCAATCAACCGCAATAAAGAACTTGTCTTTTTTCCAATGAAATTATTTTCTGCCGCCGATGCTGTTGTTGCAACTTTCTGTTTTATAATGCTTCCCTTGAGGCTTTAAGTAATAAAATCTGAATATTTAAGTGCATTATAAAGTTGTGGTGATGCGCCGATAATCAAGTTACCATACTTGCTAACGAAAGACACATGCATAGGCAATACTGTAGTTTTACTTGTAATGCACTTTTGCTGGCTACTCTTTAAAAACTTCTTGCATTTAATAATGATAATGAATGGTTTTTACTTTGAATCGCAAATTTTGGTAAAAAAATACTAAACGCCTAGTCAATGGAAAAATAATTATCCTTATAATTTTTAGCATAATAAAAAGTTAGTAAGTACATGTTCATTAAAAGCTTCTTGATTTTCTTGGGCTCTAACTGAATAGACTTTTAATACAATAATATTTACATGTAATGAAAAAGCTGTTATGGAGAACATGAACAGAGCACCAAGTCATTTTTTATTTCTTCCCAAAATGGTCATAGAAGTTCGTAAAAAATAATATATTGCCTATTTGTTGCATACCTACATTATTGCTTGTGAAAAATAATTCACGCATGCTAAAACACTATCCTGTAGTATGCAGCCGTTTATTAGAGCTTATCACCACGGTAATAATATGCAAGCATGCAAAAAGAGACGAGGCCAGTGTTTGTAGTCACGGCAATTATTATTATTGCGTATTTAATGTGCATGTGTGAAATGTGATGATGATCATGAATCATTGTCACTTGCAAGCACACGATCCCATTTCTCTTCGTCTCTTGTTCAACTTTTGAATGGAGGTTTTTAAAAGTGCAACAGTATTTAAACGGGTACAAACAAGCACATCCCAAGGTAGCAGCAATAAGAGATGAGTAAAGGTAAACTCGGGATTATATTCTTCGTACGCAATAACTGCGTGTTCTCTTATTTTCCCCTGTGATGCTACAAAATAACATTCACGAAAAAAACAATAAGTTATAATAATTATTTGCAATTCGTGCCTAAATATTACAATAAAAGTGACAATGTACGCACATTTTATTCCTACACCAAATGGCTCCCCTTCATCTTTTCTTCTTCCCTTTTTCCTTTCCTAGTAACTTTGCAACTTTTCATTGTTTCTCGTGTCGTTCAAAGATGATCAGATAAAATAAACACTGACTTGCACTCACTTGTTCAGCCAGTTA
>JAANSP010004185.1:0-10447 GCA_036850745.1 Homidia socia
TTCATCATTCTCATCATGACCGTAAAACAACATGGACGTATATTTAAGGTTCAGTAAAACATATTAATAGCATTTGATCTAATGATGCACTCACAAGAGTAGGGAAGCTGCTGGTGCTGCAGAATAGCATGCATGGTTATATGGTGGTGGTGGTGTGCGATTGAAGAAATGAAATTGAAATCTTTGTGTGCCTACTAAATCAACGTAACGTGCATATTGCCCGTTTCTCCTCTCTCTCGCTCTCTATTTTTAACCGCAATCGTTTCTACTTCCATCTACATCGATATAATATTATGACGTCTTATTTCCAGTTAGTTAGTAATAGTAACACGCAGTACGTATGATAAATCTGCAACCCGTCTTCTTGCTTCTTTTTTGAACTTCTCTCCATTTAAGAAAAAAGCAATTTTTGTGAGACATGAGCCATGTAGTATTCAATTTTTATGTGTGGATATGACAAGACAAAAACCCAAATGAATATAAAAACTAAAGAAAAGGATGAAAACCATAATATATTAACAAAAATGCTTTTTTACTAGGTATATACAAGCCAAGTACTGGGAATATACATTGACGATGTACAAACAAGAATACCTATTGAATTTTTACTGGTTGAACGATTGCATGTTCTACGTTGTTGTCGGGTTAATGACGTGTGCCACTGTGACAATTTTTATTTTCATATCCCTCTTTGCTAACGTTTATAGGTAATATCTTTGTTATTAGCTGCTGAAGATTGGCACGAGCTTCATCTGGTGTAATCCTGATATTTTTTAATTTAAAAAGGCAAAACTAGCTGCGAGACAAGTTTTTTTCTTTCAAAAAATGGGGAAAAGTTATTTTTTTCAAGCAACTTTGCAATGATTTTGTTTGGGACCTTTTAAAGATGTCGGTGGAGTAAAACAAGTGACTTTTTTAATATCCATTTACAACTTACTTCTACTGAAAGGGTTGATTGTTTTGAAAAATGCACGTTTAACTTATGGAATAGTAATAAATAAGATGCAAGCTTTCATACATCCATTTTTAAAAACAAGTTGCATGTTCTCTTGTCTTTGACATTAATTTCTCCTTTACAAACGCGTATGTCCCTCTTCATAACATGCATACACATGCTATAAGTAAGCAAGCAAGCTTAAAGAATTTTATAGCTATTTAAAAAAAATTGTAAAAAGCTTCCGACAACCACCCTTCACGCAGCATAAATGACTAAGACTGCTCATATTGCAGCAATAATAACACGTAATAATAATAAAACACAAAGCGTGTGTTCTTTTTCTGTACTGTGAGGAAAAGCCCCCTTTTCAGAAAAAATGAAAAAAGGGTTTAAGTAAGAATTGACTTTTTACAGCTTATGTGTTTCAAGAGATAACATCGTAAAAGTGTATAGGATAAGGAAATGGATAAGGATTCACATTTGAAATCCTGATCCCTGGCATTCAAAATGTTTCATTAGTATAAATAAAAATTTTAAATGTTATCTTGTTTACATTTTTAAAAACAAACTATGTTAACTCTCATCCATCAGAGATAACTCCTTCAGAGTAATCACATTTGAAATCCTGATCCCTGGCATTCAAAATGTTTCATTAGTATAAATAAAAATTTAAAATGTTATCTTGTTTACATTTTTAAAAACAAACTATGTTAACTCTCATCCATCAGAGATAACTCCTTTAGAGTAATCGCCCAATTCAGTTTTCAGCTTGGTTGAAAAAATGATACAAACCATTTGGTGCACTTTATTTAATGAAGGTAAGATTTAAGTTATGCATACCTATTACTATATTAAGTTACTCTTGTCTGTCCCCCAAACCAGTATATCTTTCACTTTCAAAAATTATCATCATCAGCTTATCAATCAGATTGTTTGGCGTAATACATACTGCTAACAAAAACAAAATCCCTTGTTTTAGTACAAGATAATAACTTGGTGAAGACGAGGAGAGAAAAATGGGAAAAATATATCCATCAAGCAACTTATCCAAAGAGTCATGAAAAAACAAAACATGTCTGCCTGCATTCACTCACTGAGTTCGTATCACTCTCTTCATCCTATAAACACGCTCATTATTTTAATTATCTCTCCAAAAACTTAATTAGCGCCCACCACCACTATACTGCTGAAAAAACATTAAAAAATAAATTTGCCCAGGTATGTTGCTACTGCTGCATGCTACGATGTATTAATCTCTACCTACATAGGTACCTATGTATGTAGCTTGCTGATGATGATGAGCACCATTAAATTAGCATAACGCTATTACACGGTTTTATTATTACAGACAAGCGAAAAAACAACACCATCATCACCGTCATATCATCATATATTTTTCATGAAAAATCAAGGAGCACGTAAACACATGCAATAAGTTCATTAAACATGAAAAACACATGAATAGAGCAATATGCTGTCTCTAGTGAAGCGAATGGCGAGCAAAATAAAGTTTTCATTTTTTTAAACAGCTCTGTAACTTTTGTTGCAGTGTCTTGAGTTTTTTAAACAGCTCTGTAACTTTTGTTGCAGTGTCTTGTTGTGTACCCATTTCCGGATTACTAATAGAAGTACAACGTAATAATAAATACATTCTCAACTTAAGAGATCATCTTTCCTCAACCGGTTTCTTTTACCCCTTTCAGCTGCTATGTATCCATTTAGCTTGTCTTTTCATATTCCCATCTTCATCTGCTTTTCGTCCTCTTCACACTCAAAATTTTTTATTCACACGTGCAAAAATTCTTTTGACGAGATGATGAGCTAGAATATCAGCCATGTAATAATCGCCTAAAGTACACAAACATAACCACTCCACTTTATTATGTTGTGTTGAACAGAGATGCGTGGTTTTTTATGAATGATTGTCAAAATTATGCGTGTATTTAAACAGCAATCACCATCATCGTCAACCAAACATTCACATGGTTTTGACAGATAACCTGTATGAATTCTGCTATGGGAGAGCAAATATTATTATTATTATGCTAATTGCGCTGAATCATCTTATTTATCATCTTCTCCCCCTTTTTATAACTAGAAAAAAGTTACTTGTTGACTGTATTATATGATGACACTTGAGCATAAGAAATGTGTAAATAGTATACAGGCTCATCTTCCATTTGTTGGGTGCGTAAAATTATTATGCAAATAGTAAAAAATGAAACAAATTTTTCATACTACGTTGTCGGAAGAAGATGTTTTCACAGCGTTCAATTTTTTAAAATATGATATTTAATATTTCCTCATTTTAGTTCTTAAAAGGGCTGTTAAATACTTATTCAGTGAAATGAAAATAGGATAACTAGTAAAATAATAATATGTAAATTAATTGTGCGGCTTCTCCTTTTGAACACAGGGTGCTAAAGTAATAATTTCTTTCAGACTGCACTCTCCTCATGTTTCGAGTGGTCAGATTCTTACAACGAGCACTGCAGCATCTGCTGCTGTACAAAAAGTTTACAAAATATTTATGAGAGTAGTAAAAAGTAACAATGTGGCATAGAAAAATTAAATAACACCTGCCGTAAAATGATCTTTTTATAAGAAGCGACAAAAGTTTGAAGACTTTCTCATCTACATAAATAATTACATAAATGGTTAAAATAAAAAATACTTTTGTATAAAAAAGGTAAATCATTACCAATTTGAAAATTGCATTCATTTTGCACATGATTTTTTTCCTCTGACTTTTTCTAAATGGGGCTTTAAAATACAATTTGTTACAACAGCTTTATCTAATGAGATAATAATTTTGTTTCGATTTGTGAGTGACGCTGAGCGAACATTTTACACATTTTTTGTGCAAAAACAAAAAAAGAAACAAGCGCACACAGACATGTAATTAATTTCAGCGCACATGCCTAACTTTTTTAATACAACTGGCAACCGCTCTGTTATACACAGCTCTACAATCCTTTTCATCTTCATCATCCTCGTTACAATTACAATCATCATCAGTCAAGCTAAGCCACCTACTTTCCGCATTATTAGTTTTTTTGCCCAACTTATAATAAATCTTGAAGATTTCTCTTAGAGAACAAATGATCCATTCAAAGAATATGTAGAAGCAGCAGTACAGCAGTCTTTCTTTATCTCATCTCCTCGCCAATATCATACCATCATCATTAAGAATGAAGAGCACAGCAGCAGTATCCACAAACAAAACTTACATCTTTTTAGAGCACTTTGTAAAATTGCCGTAATAATCGTAATGGGACCAATAATCAGCAGCAGTGTCGTTGGTACATAGTAGTGGCACTCACTATGAAGCCATCTCAAAGAGCACAGCAGCAGTATCCACAAACAAAACTTACATCTTTTAGAGCACTTTGTAAAATTGCGGTAATAATCGTAATGGGACCAATAATCAGCAGCAGTGTCGTTGGTGCATAGCAGTGGCACTCACTATGAAGTCATCTCTCATACTTGTACTACCACCTTCGCCACAACCAACACTACTTTTCTTGAACATACATTTTAACGCCACAACCACAACGTTTTCATGTTAAAACTGGGCTCTTCTTGCACCGTTGCCAGATGCAATGAGTCCCACACTGTCAAAAAGAAGGATGATGAAAATGATGAGGAGGAGAAGGACAACGATATTATGGAATACCAGTAGTACGATAGCCAATTGCATACTCTCTCCCGCGCGAAAGTTACTTTACTAGTTCTATCGTTTCTACAAAATATGAATGAATCAGTACATACGTTCATAATATCTGGTTTTAATAATAAACACAAGGATAGAAACTCTGTCTTGTCGTAACTCAAAAACTTGAGGTTCTTTATCTAGCTAAAGTACGCAGCATATGTAATTCCCACCCAACACACTTCACACACACAAGTTGATCTCTTCTTTCTTTTCAGTTGAAAAAAGGAGAAAAAATAACTAATAATAATCTTTTTCTTTCAAAAGATGAAGTATGATTACCTTCTTTGTGTGCTGCTTTCGTCTACCGTTCTTCAAAGTTGAAAGGGGAACGGAAAGCTCAAAGAATTTTCTTACTCATTTTCAAACAAGCAATAAAAAAGGGAAAATACTCTTTCTTTGTAATATACATAGGTACTATTACTAGGATTCTCCTCGCTATATTAGTTATTATTTCCCCTCATTCACTTTTCCTCTTGTTCAAGGAAAAAAGGAAAGCTGATTAATCATCATCACGAAACTGGGCGCACNATACTCTTTCTTTGTAATATAGGTACTATTACTAGGATTCTCCTCGCTATATTAGTTATTATTTCCCCTCATTCACTTTTCCTCTTGTTCAAGGAAAAAAAGGAAAGCTGATTAATCATCATCACGAAACTGGGCGCACAACGAAGAAATTAATCAACGCAAAAACACATTCCCATGCTAATAATAACTTGTTTTCTCCAGTGTAAGTTATAATTTGTAGCTGAGTTCTTTAAAAATAGAGATATGGATGTCTTTTTCAGCACTTTACTAAAATAAAGAGTATATGTAGATAGAACCACCACATATTTAAACATGGTGGGTGGATGAAAATGATAACAAGATCAAAAGTGGATATCTTGGGTGGTGGTTTTTCGATCGCATACCCTGAGTAAGCCGAATACTTTTTTGCAACACCCCACCATCAAGGGAAAAATTGTGTTGATGACTAGGTATGACTATACAAGGCAAGCAAACTCATAAAAAAGGGATTCCGTTATGTTATATTGTTATTTTTACAAAGATGATGACGTTGTTGCTGCTGGTGCTGCTATTTATTATTACTTGATTACTTGTTACATCCTTTACGCCTTGATGAGAAGAGTTTCGTCGTAGAGAAGTTTACAATTTTTCCTTTACCACTCACTGAAATTACTCTCCTGTCTTCAATTTTTTTACCGGTTGGTGGTGTGGTCCCGTCCCGTCGTTAACTAGGGCATGAGGCATGTAAAGCAAGTTAAGAGTTAAGAAAAGACCACACCAAAAGGGACCAGAGGAAAGGTAAAACCACAAGAGGATTTCGAATCTTCCTCCTCATCTTTTTACTTGTCATTTTTTGTCCTCATCATCATTACCTTGTGCTGATGTTCGTCATGATATTGCCTATATAACAGTAGGTATACTAATTTTACGATATTATAAAGATGGTGGAGCATAAAAAGATCCCGTCTGAAGAAAAAAAAACTATTTTCTTATTATGTCGACAGAGAAACATATGTATAATATAACTACCTAAATGACAATACATTATGATTATTATGCGTGTAGCAAACACATTTTACCAAAAGCTAATTTCACTTTCTTGTAGCCACCAGCCTTTATAGCAGCATAATAATAAACAAGTCTATGGGNTTTACCAAAAGCTAATTTCACTTTCTTGTAGCCACCAGCCTTTATAGCAGCATAATAATAAACAAGCCTATGGGGTTGAGGAAATGTAAGTAGGTAGGTTTCACTAATATAAAGATGTTGGTTTCATTTTCTCTTCTGCTGTTATCGTATTGTTCCATACTTACAATTAGGTAGGCTTGTGTTTATTTCTGTGTACAAGCTTTTTACCAGTGTATTTATGCCTGAGAGGAAAAATAAACGTTTCAACAGAAATGGGAGAATAATATGCATTTTTCTTAAATTGTGACGTATGCACGCGTAGGTAAAGAACAAAGAAAAAAGATAATATAAAGATGTTGGTTTCATTTTCTCTTCTGCTGTTATCTTATTGTTCCATGCTTACAATTAGGTAAGCTTGTGTTTATTTCTGTGTACAAGCTATTTACCAGTATATTTATGCCTGAGAGGAAAAATAAATGTTTCAATAGAAATGGGAGAATAACATGCATTTTTCTTAAATTGTGACATATGCACGCGTAGGTAAAGAACAAAGAAAAAAGTATGCCATTCAGAGGGGTATAACATGTTATTATCATGTTGCGCGTAAGACATTTTTTGCCATTAGGCCAAAAATATATAGTAATGTAAATGTGCGTGTGTTTTAGTTTCTTGTCGACTGTACTGATTACTCATGATGAGCACATGCTATCGCTGTAGGTATATGTTTAAGATGTTTAGAAAATTTTAATTTTGCGAAAACCTGGCATATAATAAACCTATTTCCCCAATCCACACCCAACAATGGATATTTTGCCCACTTTCGTATTACTAGAGCAGGATGCAATACTGATGATAAAGACACCGCAGATAGCAGTAATGTTTTGTTGCTTTGTTTCTTTGCCTGCCGTGACACACCATGTCACATAAGAAGGGAAATCTGCATTCTTCACGGCTTAAATAGTTGTGTGTATTCTGTGTGTGACCAAACTAGGACGTAATCGTCGTCGTAAGTAAATGAGGAACACACAACAATGCATACATACAAAAATATTTTTTACAAGTGTGTAAGCGAGCTGACTTGCAATCCTGTGTGGATGAGTAACAATTATTATTATTATTATTTTCCTTTTGTGAAGAAAACGTAACGAATTTCGTTGAAAGTCATCTCTCGACAATATAATGCATTTAAATAAACCAGTAAAAAATTTACTATCGTCTCACGCATTTTCCTTTTTGTAGTGGACATTTATACTCTCATGATGATGATGACTACTTGTGCCATTGTATATCCCATTACAATTCATTTTTAGTTCCTTGTCGGATGAATGAGCCAAGTTATAGCTTGCATTTTAAAAGCATTCTTGATGATAAAGAAGCAAAAATAATTAATCCTTTGATAGCATATATGTATAAATATATGAACATCAAAGAATAAAACATTAAAGTAGCAGCAATGGCAAAATGTTAAGTAGCCATAAAAATTGACAATTAAAATTGTCAGAGGATCATCAAATCATTCTCAAAAAATATAGTAGTGATAATCGTAAAATTCTCGTCCATAAAACCCCATGCATGAATGCATGAATGGAGTGTAGTAGTCGTGTCAGCATAAATAATGATGACTCCTACGAACTCCTCCATTCAACTTAAATACCACCACCAGGACACGACACGATGCTGCTCCTTAAAACAGGAAGGACCTAATTGTTGCTAAAACATGAAAGTTAAAACCAAAATCCATTACGCAAATGCACATCGTCCAAGAGGGTTCTTTATACTTATTTATTATTGTGTGTAGCACGGATGTAAAACATAAGTGATGTATGCGATGTCATCTGATGTACTATCGTGTGATATAACTACCACTTCACATGCGCCTTTTTGGTTATTCGTCTCAGTCAGCCCAACCGAACCAAAATTCTACACAACATCCACTACTAAAAAGCAACAACAAGTATACAATTAAACATGGTAAATCGTTTCAAAAATTGCTACTGAAGGGGCTTGTCGTAGATCCTTCTTTTACATTAGAAAAACTGATGAATTGCGTGAGACAAGCTGTTGTTGCTGTAGATTCTGCTGTTGGTCATTGTCAAACCACTAAACCACGTCAAATGACAGCAATTCCACCAGCAGCAATAAGCAATCATCATGCATAGTGGAACACTTGACTGAAATAAAAAATTGTCATTCTCATCATCACATCACATCAGCAACATTAGTCGCAGCGGACGAAGTTAGTAAAGACACACATGTGCTTAATGCTGCTTCCTTATTTGAAAACGTAGGTAATATAGCATGCATTCTAACAACTAACTGTAGCAGAAATTTAGTAATAACAATAATAGTAGTAATTCTGCTGCAGCAGCAGTGACAAATTTTAATGAACAATCATCATGCATAGTGGAACACTTGACTGAAATAAAGAATTGTCATTCTCATCATCACATCACATGAGCAACATTAGTCGCAGCGGACAAGGTTAGTAAAGACACACATATGTGCTTAATGCTGTTTCCTTATTTGAAAACGTAGGTAATATAGCATGCATTGTAACAACTAACTGTAGCAGAAATTTAGTAATAACAATAATAGTAGTAATTCTGCTGCAGCAGCAGTGACAAATTTTAATGAACCAACCAAAAAAGTACTTCTACTTCACATAAGAAAGGATATGGCTTATGTTATATATTGTATCCAATTTCATGTTTATATTTTTTAAACATTATTTACTGACTGCAGCTTTTCGTACATTTTAGCACAGGTCGAGAAAGGAATGAGTTGTCAAAATTTGAAAAGCAAATACAGCAATTTTTCTTACACATATAAACACGTACGTTTGCATTTTTCCCTAAAAAGCATGCATGCGTTTCTAAAACATTCTATGAAAAAGATTGAGAGAGCAAGAGAGATGAAATAACGAGTGACTCAACAAGTTGATATGCTTCATGGACATACTACATCTACTGTAGCAAACCAAACCACCAACAATGCTTTTATACACATATTCTGTCATCTTTTCAAATGTGGATAATACGAAGCATATATGGATGCATAAAGTAGGCGAGGAGAAGTTTAGAAAAGTTTCGGTTGTGAATTGTGAAAAGAGGATTGTCACATGCATGACGAGACTCAAGAGACTCGCAAATCCTTTCTGTCTATACATAACATTCTTCTTGTCTTGCTTACTGCCTTTCTTTCTTTTTCTCATCTGTACAAGTACTGACTGACATAATGCTGCTGGTCTGTTCGCTTGGACAGCTGGAATACACCTTCCATGTGAAAAATGTACCTTCTACAATGTCATATACCCATCTGCCATTTGATTCCTGTCATCCGCAAAAAATGCCTTTTCCTGAGCTTATTATCCTACATACGAATTCGCAATAGCTGGTTGGAGCACAGTTCAAAGCAAAGTGGATGAGCAAAAAAGCATCATATAGGTAAAGTTACATGGAGATGGGATGATGATGATAACACTCACTAGCAGCGCAACGACAATAACAACAGCAGGACTCTTTCATTTCTGGGAAACGTTTTTCCATTGCATTGTACATACGGCCATAGAAAATAATATCATTTCATTTTAAAAGCTCATCACAGTTCATACCTTCCACTGCTGGCTTCAACAATTTACTGTTATACAATAACGCAATCATCAGAATTCAGAATCCACTTACTTTATTCTTCAATTCAAAAAGGTCTGTCTATGTATGAACATTTTCCAGCGTTGTATTTCTACTAGTAGAGCAAAATGTTGCGACCTTTTTGGGTTATATTACTGTATTTATTCATTCGCACGAAAATTGTCTGTCATTTCATTCGAGACGCATTGAGCGTAATCACTATATATAGCGCATACAAAGAAGTACAATTTTGAATATATTCGTCAAGTTTTTCATTCATTCGGTTAAAGCATGACATGTGGAGTGTCATCAAAAACATCAAAGGTACAATAATATAATGTATATACAGAGTAAGAGAAGCGGAAATACATAACATGCATAGGTAGGTATTTAAATCTAAATAATATGTTGTGCATTCCCATTTTTGCATACATTCATATATCATAGCTTGCAATTGCAAACAATCCTTGAATCCAATACCATAATAGGCACTCAACACTTCAAAAAAATCCAACTTGAAAAATGATACAACAC
>JAANSP010004186.1:0-10446 GCA_036850745.1 Homidia socia
CACATCATATAAATGTACCTACTCTAGTCTCAGATTCAGATGGATAGATGTACTTTTTAGTCAGAAGACGGCATATATCGAAATTACCACGTAAAATGCGCCATAATTTGGGGCGTTCGTAATCACCTTAGACGTATTAAGTTGAAAACTATAAACTGAAACAGGGTATGCCTGACCCGACGCTGGCGACGCTGCACCGTTGAACATTATGATAACTTGATTACCAGATTGAAGATAAACTGATGTGATGTCTGGAGACTGGAGTCTGTCCGGCTGGACTGTAAAGTTTTATGCAGTTAAAACAGTTTATCTTTTGTTGTACCATTCTGCCCTTGTCGGTGGAAGTGGAGTTTAACATTTAAAGCAAATCATTTCAAATGTCAATAGCGTCAAATTTGGCATATTAGGTATGTGCTTTTTATTTTCTTCTAGATAACAAGCTCGCTGCAACGTCGAAATATTTTTGCATACACATGTACATGTAGAATGTTGTTGACTAATACTTTCCAAAATCAATATTTTACTAAGTCTATTTAATAATCAATCACTTTTCTCTTGCGTTTTTTTAATAAATCAAAATACTTTAATGTAACTGACCTCGAGTGAGGTTAGGATAGGATATTTAGAGTGCTTACTACATAACAGTTTTAATATACTCATAGATCACAACGACAAAGTTTTTTGACCGTGCTAGATATACACATACGCGGTTTAGTAAGAACTAAAACTATCAAAATGCACTGTTATAAACAAAACTTTAATCTACATGTATGTACTATAATATAAAACCTTAAATTTCTAGTCCTGACAGTACGAAATTTGCTTACAAAAGCTATTTACATTACATAAATAAGTAACGTTTAACTTAAAATTGAGTCGACATGTAGTTTATGTTCAAGTTAAAACGGTAATAATTGTAAAGTATTTTTATTGTGAATGAAACATGCTAAATGGTAGTTACGTAGAGGTTAGAGATGATACGACGCTTCTTCTTTCATAGTCATGATGATTGGAACAGAGCCAGTTTAGTAGTAGTCAACCATCTTCAGGGTCAGCTCAAATCCAGCGTTTCATCAGGACAGAACGCAAACATTACTACCGGTATTCAGTAGACAGCATTGACATGTAATTATATAGACACTGCACATCACGTATCGCCAGCTGAAAATTTTTAAAACAAACGATAAAAGTTAACACATATCGTTTATACATGCAATATATAAAAGTTTTCAAGTTTCAACTGTACAATTTATACCTTTTGAGATCCCAACTCCAAGAGTCCTTGCTTCGATTTCATAAACAAGCAGTCTCCACATTTTTACAACAAACACCTCAGCTTCTTCATCCAGTACCTGAGATTAAAATAAAATACGTTATGATATAATCTCACAAGGAACTGTGTGACAACCGACAACCATCTAAATTACAACCATTTAATAATAAACCCTTTTCAAGAACATAAATCTTACCATCTGAACATCATCTAAAATGCTTTGAGGAGCACTTCTTCCCATCACCTTCGAGCATATGAAATCTACCAAAGTTGGTTCAGGTTCTCCAATGTACTCAATTATTTTCTTATTTATCCAAGGTCTAATCCGTTTCTCCATCAAAGTCTACACGAAATTATTAAATTAGTATATATGTTTATAGAGTTGTTTACACAGCCATTTTAAAAAATTGGGCTTTGGCTTTGAATCAAGGCTCTTGCCCGACTGTTAGATTTGTACTTACACTATCTACTTTATCCCAATCCACTTGATAATCAAACAGCGCGTCTTTATCCGTTGGAATCTTCTCAATTAATGCCTTGATGTTCTTTTTCTTTTCTTCTTGAATTTTTTTCATCCTTCTTTGACTTTTTTGATGCATCATCTCCATAATCTGTGTGAAATAATATTTGATTTTTTTGTGTCGCTATAAAACAATATTATTCTTGCACCTGCCATTTAAATCTGATGCAATAAAAATACAAGGGTGATTGACTGACCTAATGGAACAAGTTTTCGTTTTCTTCCAAGTCCCATGCCATCGTTATCGTCCTCATCTTGATTAAAGACATCTTTAACATCCATCTTCTTCTTTTTTGGCAAGTCGGCTGGACTGAATCCTTGAATTGAAGAATCGTCAATATCTGAAGGCCAAAATAAAAATAAGGTGGTTATTAGAGACATTTAAAAATATTCGTTTATTACGTTGTTGTTGTTTGTTCATTTCTACTTACCTTGTGGAGATACCATTCCAGGAGACGGCGCAGATGAAAAACTTTGCCGGGAATCTTCGTCGTCTTTTTTGATCGATGAACTGGAGTTTGGTGGATTGGTATTTCCAATGGTCATTTGAAACCCACTTGCTGGTTTTGGACTAGGTGATGCCTCAGGGATAGGTAGCGGAGAAACCAATGAATTTGGAGTTGATTGATTTGATGACGACGGCTTATTTACTGGCACGAATGACTTTAGCTGAATTCCACTAAACGAAGTTGGTTGTACTGGCGAACTGGTTTGAATTATTACATTAGACTGACTTGATTCTACTTTCGGATTTGATTCCTTTTCTTTTTCTTTACTATTGTTGGACTTGGTATGGTTATTATTATGATGAACCTCTTTGGTAGGTTGATTATTTGCTAAAGCTTGAAGTCTACTAGCAATGGGTATTTTTATTGGATCAGCCTTTAAACCGGTTATCAATTGAGTTGCAGAAGGTGGTGTGCCGGCATTGGTGACGTCTAACAGGGGCTTTTTATATAAATCAAGAAGTCTACTTGGAGTTCCACTCGAATTTGGAGTTAAATTAGCGTTACCGGCCATCATTCGCAACTTCAGATCTTCTATTTCTTCACGCTCCCGTTGTCTATCTTTGTTATCTGCTTCCAACTCCCGAGCTCTTTCAGACAAGCGTTTCTGCAGCTCTTTTCCCCTATTAAAGTACAAGAAGAACATTTAGTCGATGCGATAAATTTGCTCCTCCTGAGCAGCATAAAATAAAAGTGTCTTTATAATAATTTTGGTTATTATTAGTATTTACCGGTAGTATTTTTGATCATGTTTTTCGTCGTCATAATCTTCCAAGAACTGTTTAATTTTTTTGATTTCACGTTGCCGCTCTTCCTCTTGTCTTCTTTCGCGTTCCTCTCTCTTTTTATATTCTCTCGTCTTCTGAGTCTCTCTTGTTTCCCATTCTCTCAGACGCTCTTCATACGCCGCTTCCTTTTCTCGAGCTTTCCGCTCAAGTCGTTTCTGCTCTGCTGCCTCTTCTTCTTCCTCCCTTTCCCTATATCGGGGTTTTGACGGACCTGGTGCTCCTGGCGATCGGGGTATTCTGTTACAAAGGGTCAGAAAACGTAATCTTTTTGCTCTTGCAAGCTGATTAATAATCAAAGAATTCTTTAACTTCTGTATTTACCTCTCGATTGATCTCGAACGTGTACGTCTTTCACGGCTTCTCCGTCGCGCTCTTTCTCGTTCTCTTTCTCGGTCCCTTTCACGCTCGCGTTCTCTCTCCCTTTCCTGCATTGTTATAATAATTATTCAATTATACGCATAATATACATACATAGAGTCAAAGGGGTATTTAATTGTTAAAAAAAGTCAAACTTACCCGTTCTCTTCCTCGTCTATCTCTTTCGTCGTCACGTCTATTTCGATTTCTATCGCGATCCCGATTTTCATTTCCTCTATCGTGGTCTCGTTCTCTTTCACGCCTGTTAATGAAGAAATTTGAAACAAACCATTAAATACGGGACCAAAAGATGCCATTAAAGAATCTAATAGAGTTAATCTTCTAAAAAGGAAGCAACATTTACATTAAATCTAACCTTGGCGAATCTCTTCTATCACGATGATCTCTTTCCCTGCTCATAGATCTCTCTGGAGAAGTGATTTCTTCAGTCCCCTTCTCCTTTCTTCGTTCTCTCTCCTTCTCCCGTTCACGTTCTCTTTCCCGGCGTTCTCGTCCCAGTCTCTTACGTTCTTCCTCTTTCTGTTTTTCTTGCTGTATAAGAAGAGAAAAAACTGATTAGCCTCGTAATTCTTTCATTTGAAAGCATTCATTTTTGGAATGGTGATTTAGTTATGACAAAATGTCTTCATTTATGTTATAATGTAGAAATCGTCTTGAACGTTAGAAAAAACGTTCTTAACAAATTCAAAAACGCATCGACATATTTTGAATGGTTCCAGTCACAACTGTGAGCTTAAATTTTAATTTTAGGGACCAAATATGCACCAGTAAATGACGATGACTCAACATTACATGCTAATTGGGCAACAAATAAATTCATTCGTACATGACATAAATATTAGATTACGTTATCAACTGCTTCTTTATCTGCGTTTTAGTTATGTTATTGCATCCTAGTTGAAACAAAATGACCGATTACCATGCCATGGCCATCGACGATAAGACCGGAGGAAGTAACCAGGAACTTGTCTATCCTTTTAAATGGGCGACGAGCCCAAGATGGATTGCTCTGCTAAATACCACATGAAAGATTCCAATCCTTTCGATAGTCCATATTTATTTATTTTAAGTGTATTCAACAAAGACGTTTTTGCAGTAGAGGCATAAGCAAAGCTGCTTGAAAATAAAACTTATTGTTCGTACTAATATGCTGAAATACTTACAGAGTACAGCGATCTGACACCATACAAATCCTACTTCTTCTTCGTTCGTGCGTCGAGTGAAAATGGAAATTAATATACATAGCTTCAAAAAAGGTCAATCCCTTGCTTATTGATCACATATTTCTGTATAAAATATGTATAATGTAACAGGAGCTGATAAAACGAAAAACTTCACAACTAACACAAACACATTCACATACAGAAAAAAGTAGATAGCAAAGTAGAATAATAAATTAAGTTGAAATACAAAAATGGAAATTAATATACATAGCTTCGAAAAGGTCAATCCCTTGCTTATTGATCACATATTTCTGTATAAAATATGTATAATGTAGCAGGAGCTGATAAAACGAAAAACTTCACAACTAACACAAACACATTCACATACAGAAAAAAGTAGATAGCAAAGTAGAATAATAAATTAAGTTGAAATACGACAACTGCCAATAAGTGGAATTTTCAAGTTTGAAAAAGAGTTGTTAATTTACAAACAGTTTTAATGGAAGCAAACTAAGCAATGCAAAGCAATGTAGCACTTAAAGCAGAAGAATACTTACCATACCATCTGGTAGCTAGAGACACTTTGGCAGAGACAATTGCTTTTACAACTTTCTATCGTAAATGTTGCGTCTGTTATAGTAATATAAGGTTACTCACATTGAATTTACGAAAAAAAGGAACACCCAAGAGAACTCTTGTAAACTATTATTATCAGTTCTTGCAGGATTCAAGATGAATCTCGCAACTGATTACAAAATTAACTACATGAAATGTAACTTCGTGTAATGAAAGTCAATTACTCACCACCCTTCCTCTCCGAAACCAAAGGACCAATTCACTTAGCGCATAACGTATGGGTGAGAATAGAGTATATTGGCAGAAGGAAGGATGTCAGTCTGTGATCGAGTGGCCTATTTAGGGAGGACCGAACAATTATAATAGTCTTGTTTCCCTTTCCAAACACATTTTACAAGGTAATACAGGTGTGCATATCTTTGAAAATATGCACCCGATTTGGGGGACGCTTATGCAAAAGTACGCTTTGGTGAAGACAGCTATTACAAAATGAAGAATGAAGGCTACAAAGCATTTCTCTGTAATATCAAAAACAATACCTTCATATGCTCTCTGAAATTAGAGATCTCTCTTGTGATAATTTCCCTCTTTCCCTCCTCCAACGCTAAATCTTCTGGCAAGTCCTATTATTGAAAAAAATATATCATAATTATTAGCTAAAGATAAAAACATCACTACTTGGCCTATTTTAGTAAGTAAATAACTTGTAACATGATAAAAACTTACCGCTTCCTGATCTGCATTATTTTCCAAACTACTGAGCTTCAACAAATGCAGCTTTTCTTGAATCTGTTGTTTGTTTGCTGTAGATTCTGAAATAAAAATGAAGAAAACATTGGTTTTGAAAACATTAACGAATGAATCACAATCGTTTATTTGGGCGTAAACCATAATGTGTAGTAAAAAAAACAAATAAAAAATAAATTATTAACCATGATTTTTCCCCTTTCCCGAGCCTGACTTTTGTTTCTCTGTCCCAGGAGGCACGTATGACTCTAGCTCATTTTTGAATTCTCTAAAAATTATCCCAATACGAGTTCTGGATCTGTCATCAGCCTCTTTCATCTCATCATCCATATAGTCTTCATCCTTGTCTGCAACATCGTCCGGTTTCTCCTCTTTGGTTTCTCCTGGTATATCTCCATTTCCATTTTCTTCTGTACCATTTGAATCCTTTTCCGATTTTCTTTTCTTTCGTTCCGCTACAATGGTAAAAAGCATTACATGTGTATTTACTCTGAGTAAAGTAAACATGTACTTAAAAATGACTTTGTTTAAAACTTATTTTTACCTTTAAAATCTTCTAATACAGAGTTGGTTTTCGCATCAACTTTAACTACTAATTTCTTATCTCCCACTTCCAAATCATGTAAAAGTCTAACTGCCCTCAATCCAGAATCCGGTCCGTTGTATTCGCAAAATCCAAAACCCTGTAGCTTCCCAGAAGCACCTTGTACACGTTTCCAGTTTAAAACCTGACCACATGTTGCCAGTAGCTGTCTTATCATGGCATCCGGCCATTTTTCCGTGATATTACCAACAAATACAGTTACAGGAGGGCCTACTTGAGGTATTGGTTGCGGGTGGTCAGGGGCTTTATCGAAATTATGTGACATGGGTGGTTTGCTTATAGTTGGATGTCCTTGACCACCGGGAGGTCTCATCATAGGAGGTGGAACTCCAGGTCGAGGCATAGGTCCTCCAAAAAAGGGAGGCATTCCGGTGGGTGGTTGACCAGGTGGGGGTCCACCCATCATTGGAGGTGGAATCGGCATGCCTGGAGGCATCCCTTTTAAAGTGATAAAATGAAAACTCGTCAAGGCAAACTGACAAAATCATTGAATCTCAGTTCAGCATTTAACCTACCCGGAGGAACGTTCATAAACATTGGTGGCATTCCTGGAGGAACCATGGGTGGACGAGGTGGAAATGACATGATGACTCCTGTTGTATCAAAATTATCGATCCCACCAATATATTAGTGCAAGTATCCAGTCTTGGTTGTTTCGAAGCTTCTATTTTCCGTGATTCCCGTGATCCATTAAAATTATACCGTAACACTATGTGCAAATCACCTGACCTTTTACTTTTGCCTGATTTTTTTCGGTACTAACTAACTATAATATGTTGTAACATATTACTACTATAAATATGCTTTAAATATTACACTGTTTGTGTTATTTGCACAGGTAAAAGTGCTTAAATTATCAGGCTTCCTGTTCGAATTTAAATTAAAACTAACTACTAAACTACAACGATAAAGATTGAACAAAAACAACGCTAGCAGTTGTTTTTAAATTACAAAATTCACTTCTCTCCGCTAAATCAACCTCTAATTAAATATCGCAATTAGCTGTTTATTACCCAGCTGATAAATTTTTACAACAGAATCTTTAAGCGGCACTTCAATTAAAACATTAAATGGCCAATAATAATGTTTTGTTCTTAAATGCACATAGCCATAATCGGCACTCGGCACAGAGTTTCTTGTTGGTGCCCTGGATAAACAATCAAGCCAATTTTCACACGTTTCAGAGAGTCCGCTCTTCTGGGGTTGTCTCTCTTCACCCCAAAGATGCTTTGTTTGAGAATTCAGACAGCAGCGACAAAAATTGTTTACGATTTGTAATATGTATTGTTAGTGTATCGCCGCATTGCAGTTGCAGTAGAACAATATCTACAAATCGTTATATGATGGTATGAGTCTCTTCAACGAAATGATAAATAAGTTTTATAAGTTGTTAATTATCAATTTATTGTTGATAGCCATAATAATACCCTATTTTCAATTGTCAATAATTGACTAACATTTACTCATGGACTAGACGGAAATAATCGGATATTCGGCGGATATATCGTTGTGTTGGTTGAGTAAGAAAGAATGGGGTGATGTGAAATGTGAGTTGCATCTCATTTTGTGACTGCCTGTGCCTACTGCCTACTTATAATTTTATTGTCACAATTTTATTGTAAATGTAAAAACATGGCAGTTTTGAATCAATTTTTTTTATCTCATATTTGGATTTGGAAGCTTGTAAATTTTCTCTGGATTTAATACACTACATGCATCAGTGATTTCAAAAATCACTGATTTGTACTCCTTCAGTCCCACCCAGATTCTTTTTTTGTAAGGAGCTACGTTGGAACACTTGGTAAATAAATACCCTTGTGTAATATTTGCCATTTTCTTATACATGAGAGACGAAACATTACTTTGAAAATATGCGAAGCAAGGTCTCCTTTTGCAGTCCCAAGAATAAGTCAGGTTAGTCAGAGAAGAATCCAACGATAATATCAATCTCAACAGAAATCTGCTGCTCTGTGAATCTCATAATATGATGCCTAAAATTATGCACAACAACAAAAGGTAGGTAGGTTTCTTCAAGGAAAGCCAACTATATCCATNAATAACAAAAGGTAGGTAGGTTTCTTCAAGGAAAGCCAACTATATCCATTAAACATTAATATTTATGTACTTTGGTACATAATTATATCTTCCATACACCGTGTTTACGACGGCATGAAAAATAGTGAAAGAAGAATTTGCTATTGTTCTGCAAATAGTTTATTGAAGAAAAGACCACACTTCAGTTTATATGCATTTTTTGCAATATTGCCTCTTGCTAATCTTGCACATATCTGTCTACCTGTGTGCGATTTCTTTCTGCTGCACAAAAAATGTTGCACAAACAAGAAGATGCAGCAATATAATGCTAATGTTATATGTTGTCTCTTTTTTGTGACCATGCTGTTAAAAGGCATTAAGGTTTGTTCAGTCACGTCATAAAAACTGCTCAGGCTATAGAGATCTCCATATAATAATATTCTCCGCAGAGCGTTTGTGAGTAGATTTAAGTACATTATAGGACAATATTATTATTACATATTGTTGAAAATGGTTTGAAAGAAAACTTGGATGCAGAAAAGGCAGAAAGTGTGCAATGCATGCATGCATATATCGCAATTGCACCGAGCATAATAATATGAAAGGTACGTACAGTATTAAAAATGCATCTTTTAACAACATCACGACAATGATAAAAGCATACACGGCTTGTTCGCAGTCAGCAATAACTCGCTTATTCACATTTTCACATCATCTTCAAGATTAAAAGAAGATGATCATGAGACCAGGCTGACAATAAAGTCTAAGATTTCGACAAGGTCTTGGTTGAACTCTCATTCGACTAGTCATAGGCTGTAGAAAGAAAGACCCGGATACATATTTCTTTGCAAGAATTAGAAATTTCTCCGGTTATGGACCTTAGTAATTAAACAGGGTGCTGCAATGAATGAGTGTGGGCGGTGGTACAAGTGTTTTTAAAGTGACCTTTGTGTGCATGTACATTGAATACAGAGATACGGCGGGGCTGACTGCAACTTTTTAGCTACTACTACTAATTGCAAAATTACTGGTGCAAAACTTTTCATCAGCAATCTATAAACGTTTGTTGAAAAATATTTTATTCTTGTAAATACTTTGAGAAAATGTACATTAGTAAGCAGTGATGGATGAAATGTGACTTGCATACCTACAATTATCGCATGAATTGTGAAGAAATTTGTGATTTGCGATATTTTTAACATTTTGTGCCGTTTCAAATTCAAACTATCAACTGGTGTTTCAAACCAATGTGAATTTTCTGCACCTTTTTTCCTTTGAAAAGAGCATTTTTCATTGCTGTTTCTAAGAATGGCATTTGCTCTCTACTGTGAGTGCCATGCAAAGTGAAATCCTTTTAAAAACGATTCTACATTTTACTTGAAAACAATACAAGACATTTACATTATTCAGCAGAGCACATACAGACAACAATGTAGTCCGCTATAAACAATATTGTTGTTTGGCTTCAGGCATGTTTTCTTAAGAATTTTGTCCTTCACGGCCGGCCAAGCGATACGCTATCTTTGAGTGACAGACAGTCAAAGCAACGTCTACAAGAGAGCCATGTGAATGTATATTAGAATTTGCAATCGATTTAACAAATTAAGTACCTTTTTCTTATACTATTTTACTTTCTCTGCCTTCTGCTTCCTTTCATGTGTTTACACCATATCGGTATTTGGTGCACAGGATGCTCATTATTGCTCTTCTTTCCTAAAACAATGTGTGTAGGGAGCTGGCCCTAGCCCAAATTTAAATTGCATGCAATGCGGAAACTAGGCGAGTTCTGATACTAGTATATAGTTTCCGATTTGTCTGTAGTTGAAAGTATGTCCAGAAGACTCTAAGGTGTGTAAA
>JAANSP010004187.1:0-10445 GCA_036850745.1 Homidia socia
CGTTTTTCCCCAAATTTCTTTATTCATTTAAAATGCGAAACAGTTTTATTAAACCTTTAACGATAATATTAACGTGAATGCTATGAATTTGGTAAAAATAAAAGTTGTTTGAGGTGTAAAGATAGCTGGTTGGTAAACTCATGTAGGTAATCCATTCGCTGACACTACTGATACTCTATAACAAAGTCCTCGTTCGCTGCCAGGTTGAGTCCCTCCACAAAAACCTCTTTGCTGGGAAGCACGGTAAAGTTTTCATGAGCCCGGCCATTTACGGTGATGCTGGTTGGTGAAGGTGACACCCCCAACAAACGCACCGTGTTCACAATCTTGGTGCTCATTCCAGGATACATATTTCGCCACGCTACATAATTCAACGTTTTATTGGCGGCGTTCATTTGAGCGATAAAATAGTTTCCAACCTGCATGGTATCTGATGAGAGAAAAGATAAGGTAAATTCAGAAATGGAGCTAAAAAAATGTATAAAAAATTCAAAATCTCATAATGAACTTACTAAATGATTCTCCGTCGTCAAAAAAGAAGGTTCCAGCTGCCGCCCCATTATCATCCAACGCGACAATCAGACCAAAGGGGTTGTTTCTTGAAATGTCCGTGTTCACGGCAGGTTCCTGAGTGGGCACAATGGTTCCACCGTGAACATGAACATTGATATGATCCAAAGGTGCGTCTAGCACGGCATAGTTCTCTCGCACGGTCACCTCCTCCCCAGTATAATAATCGTAAAATCGTCCATTGGGAAAGTAGGCCTCCACACTTGTCCGATTTGGTTCGAGCACCGGCGTGATTAATACTCCCGAGCCCCAGAAGAACTGCTTGTCAATTCCCCTGGCAATCTTGTCGTTAGGAAATAGGTTCCACATTGGTCTGGCTACCGTCTCGCCCCACTTTTCGTGTCTCGCCAAAAGACTGTAAAGATAAGGCAGAAGCGTGTAGCGGACCAACAGGGCCTTTCTGCTGGACTCGATTATGGCGCCATCAAAGGCTGCAGGGTCTTGCTCCTTTAGTCCGTTGGCGTTATGATTCCTGGAGAAGGGATAAAATGCTCCAAGCTCATGCCATCGCTGGCAAAGCTCAACCTCGGCGTCCCTCTGATGACCGCAAATGTCTGGGCCGACAAAAGGCATGGCAAACAGACCAAACTGGAGCATGCCGATGATGGAGTAGTACATGTTTTCCCAGTTGCTGTAGTTGTCGCCAAGCCAATGCGTGGCAAATCTGCTGAGACCGATATAGTTGGAGCGCGAGAGGGTGAATGTTCGCTTGCCAACTGCTTCACTGGCGCTAATGTGAGTTGATTCGGCTTGGAACGAGCCATACAAGTTGTGGGTGTTGTAGTGGGTACTGACGCTGTCACGGGCGTCGGCACAGAGCGTGTTGTCAAAAAGCCGGCCGTCTCGCAGCGTTTCTTGAAATTAAAAAAAAGCTTTTAAATTTGAGCATTTTTTATACTTGACCAATTAAACGTTATCATGGGTTATCATATAGTACTTGGGTAGAAAGGTGGATGATTCAAGTTGTTATCAGTGCATCCTTCCTCATCCCCCGCCACAAAATTGCTGGGCTCGTTCATATCCACCCAGAGGGCATCAAAAGCAAGCGTGTTGTCGTGAAACTCCTTGATCAAAAGTTTCCACCATTCCCGAGTTGAGTTTTTGCTGTAGTCTGGAAAGTAAATGGTGCCAGCAGGCCACATTCTACCGTGCACGGGCGTCACACCGTCCGGCCTCTTTACCCAAACATCCATTTCCTCGCCCAGTTCAAAAGCACGGTACGTTCCATTGGGCTCGACGGTGCTTATGCAGGGATCCAAAATGGTCACAAATCTTATCCCCTTTGTCTTGAGCTCTTTTACAGTAGTCGTTAAGTCCAGGGAACCGATCCGCGCTCACTGTAAAGTCCAGGGTTCTGTCCATAATATCAATGTCGCCGTATTGAACATCCTACATGGCAATCCAAAATTATGTCACCCTTAATTTTTTGTGATTATCAACAGTTCATCTTGATATTTATGCTTGCCCTATAACTTACGTAAGGAATCTCGGCAGCAATCATTCTGTCAACGGTGGCCTTCATTGTTTCAATGCTGTCGTATCCGTACCTGCACAGGTGGAAGCCTAGCGCCCAATAAGGTGGCAGTGGAAAGCGACCCACGGCTTCAGAGTATTGTTGCGCAGTGCTCTCTACAGATGTGCAAAAAGTGACTTAGATGACTCCATTTCCAATTTATCAAAGGCTTTATCACGTGAGATTTTGCTACTAAACTAACCTGGAGTGGGGCCCATGAAAAAGTACATGTCCAAAATGCCACCAATCGTCTTGTACACAATTCCAGGACCAGGGTGCATCTCAACTTCTTGAGCGTTGCTGTTGATGATAACCATGCTATGAGCATTCCCATCTTCTTCCAGTACCGTGTACTGGGGAATAAACCCCGTACAAGTTTCGATTGGACTGTGTAGAGGGGAAATTTGTGATATTTGTCAAGTGTAATTTTACTACGGGCAATGTCGACGTTAAAATGAACAACTTACGTCGGGAAAGTGACCAGAACTCCAGAGAGGGTACAGGGGTCGGTTTTCAAAACTGTGCCTTAAGGAGTGCTGCTCATTCTCTCCAATCCCATAAACATCCTTACTCGGTAATCTGAACGCAATTTGGATAAATTGGTCGGCAAAAGTGAATCCACCCAGAGAGCTGTCAAAAATGACCACACCAGTTTCCCTCCGGATAACCTTGAAGGAGAATACAGGCTCGTTTGTAAACTCAATTTGGTACATGGGATTGTTGGTGAGATCTCCAGAGGGTGGGTCAATTCTCAAAGGAACTTCCCATCGGGGCTTATCATCAGTGATTTTAACCCGCAGCCGATAATCGGACTGGAAGTCAGCTTCCAGTGTGAGATTAGTGGCGTCTCCCCCAAACAGGGTGCTTGTGGTGGAACGCTCCAGCTGGACACGGAAGCCGTGTCCAGTGTTCACCGGCTCTCCAACCATTTTGTAGCCGTAGTTGCGAGGGAAAAAGCATGTGGGCGTGTTTCGTCCTGGAATCGAGTCGCTGCACCAGGTACAACCACGCTCCAGGCAGCGTTCTTCAGTTGCGCCATTGTCGGGATGACAATCCACTCGGTCGTCGTCTGGAAGACATTCTTGCTGCAAGGACAAGGAGATGCTGCCTGCCAACAAAATGGCGATTGCGAATCCACTTTGGATTTTCATGACGATTATTGATTTAAATGGGAAAAATATTAATTTGCGCCTCCTCCACCAGCGAACACCAACTGAGCACTAGGTTGGGCTTGAGTTTGTCAGTTATAAATTAAAAAAACAATTTGCTTATCAATCATTTTGATAATTTTGATATGGCAGCTTATCATGATCGCTTGCCTGTTACTATTTCAATTTGATTGTTTATCCAGACCGTCTACGTGACATACTTCAAATTATGCACAACTTTGCATTATACATTATGTGTACAGCAGGGTGATTGACAGACACTCCAAATTCCCAAATCCTTGGATAAGCACCGAGTTAGTGCTTGTCGTGTTACTTTGAAAGTGGATAATAACAGCGCATGGGTTTGATTGAACAAAATATTTTTGATGTCATTATGGATGTTGATTGGCAAGTGACAATTTAATATCTTAATGTTTAAAAAATCATCAAATATTTTCGGTAATAAATTTGTATACCTATACTTTATATAGCAGGCAAAGCAAATAATGTCGAATGGATTTTCTAAACGGTTTTTATTTTGACAAAATCATTAATTAAAAGGTTCTTATAATGAAATCCAGAACTTAATTCACTAATAATTTGGTTACATTTTCATGGAGTGCAGTGTTTCGTTAGAATTTATGACAGAAGGAACTCCGAAAAATTGCCAAAATCACAATCCATCATCATCGCGATGGAATGCTTTTAAGGCAAAAAAACTGACCTGGGTTTAATTTCCAAGGAAGTTTTGAGCATGCAAAAAACACAGAATGTGTAAGACGAAACCAGAGTAAAAAAGGTACCGAAAAATGGTATGGAAATGGTTCATGAAAGTATTTCACAGTGGCTCCTTTCTCCTGACCCAGGCCAACATTTTTAAAAATGAGACATGTTGAAACCTGCACCCTGCACTGCAACTATAATAAAATAACAATATATTATTAAATCCTGATGTATTACGAATTAAGTTATGCATAGGTAGTCAAATTAATTTAACAAGTATTCTTTGCCGCATATTCTATATTTTATATCAAGTACTAAAATTTTAGGTTTATTTCTTGTTACATTAATACAATTAAGAGACTAGGTATATATAATTTCTATTGAGCCATTATAATAAAATAAATGTTCTCTGCAGCAGCACAAACAAATTGGTAATGAACAAGAAGAGAGCAATGAAAATAGAATGAGTGCAAACTGCAATTTAATAATAATATAATATGGGATTGCACCAACTACATAAAAATTTCGGATTTTTTTGCCATGTCAAATGGAAAACTTGGTGCATGCAAAAATCACGTTTCAAAATCCACATTGATTAATATAACAAAGGTTTTTTGTGTAAAAAATGTAATTTTACAATATTATAATTGTTTTGTGATGTGAAATAATGGATTACGATTACGACTCGGTTTTATAACAACTTTATTTATTGTGCGGCCATGGTGGTTGTAACAAGTGGTTATCATGTAGCACCTTAATTATTCATTTATTTGACTTTGGTAGTGATGCCGTTAAAAGCGTTATAATCTTGACCAATTTATTATATCATTTAATATGAAACTAGAACTGCAAACAAATTTCAAGTGGATATGTGGAGAGCAAGTGATTTTATCACGTGTAAAATTTAAAAATGGGTCTTATTTGCAATGCATAACTTTTAATTGCACGCTTTACGTCGCGCAATTGCGAGCGGTTTTATTGGTGCAATCAGTGAATTAGTAGAAACATGAGAATTATCAATTTTGATTATTCGCAATTGGACAAGCTATTTAAATAAATCAAACAAATAAATGCCTCAGTTTACCACCCAACTTATGCGATCAATTTAATCCCTAAAATCATGACGAGCTATTCAGCTTTTTCGTATAAATAAATGCTCCGGAAAAGGGAAGAGAGGATCAGAGACGAGTAAGGTTTTCATTAAAATACGACTAATTTAATTGAGTCGCCATTTTAAAATAGGTAAAAATTTTATATGTAAAAATTATAATTGTCGGCTAAAAAAATTATTTTTTAAAGAAATTAATTAAGTACTAATTTAACAATTTTAAATTTTAAGTGCAGCAGCGTTATCCGTGTATAAAAATGCACACCGCCATTGTTTTCATCTGCATGTCCCTCACGGCGACGATCCCCCAAGCGTGGGCGACTACCATCGGAGTGCACAGCACAGGCACGGGGTTCTGCTACCGGGAGGAAGACGGCTGCGGCCCCACCTCACCATTTTGGGATGGACAATGTCAAACCGGCACCCGTCAATCCCCCATTAACCTTCCCCTTAATAACTTTCCCACTGGTGGCTTCCCCATCAAGTTGAGCGCTTACCAGGGTCTCTATTTCCGCATGCAAAATAATGGTCACTCCATCCAAATTGACTTTGACAACAAAGGACCATCCACACAAATTTTGGTATTTCCTGACCCCCTTCAGGTGCACGATCCTTTCCCCATTCTGCGTCACTATCGTTTTGCTGCTGCACATTTCCACTGGGGTGTTAGTGATACGACGACGGGCTCGGAGCATTGCGTTGCATCAAAATGCAGTGGGATGGAGCTGCACTTGGTTCACTTTCTTGCCAACTACCCTACAATGGCTGACGCATTGGCGTCTGGGGATGTAAACGCTTTGACCGTTATCGGTCTCCTTATTGACGTCCATGAGGTCAAACGTCTGGGCAACGGGATTTTAAATATGATTGTGAACAATCCAGCCGTGGATGCAAATTCATTGGGACCAATTAGTAGGAATTTGGCTCGCGTTGCAACCGCTGATCATGACAGCTCCAAGTGGACCACCGTCCATGAGCCTTTGGATTTTTCCAAAATGCTGTTTAGCGCAGATAAGGCGGGAGTCTACTCCTATAAAGGATCCCTAACTACGCCAGGATGCAATGAGCAGGTGAACTGGTATGTACTCAAAAAGCCGGCAACAACCTCTCATCAAGATTTACAAGCATTCAGATCGATTGTCAAGGACGACACTGGTGTTCTTTTGACGGAGAATCACCGTCCTCTCCAGCTTATCAATGGTCGTAGAGTCCTTCTTTCCGGTGTTCTCGGACTTTAATTGAAATTAATGAAAATCGAATTGAAAAATATGGAAAATTATTTTTGAAAAATAAACAAATCAAATCTTTCTTTAGTCAGAATCTTGGGAGTGCTTCAGAAGGATTTTTTTAGGCATCAAAATAAAATGCATGTAACTTTAAAATTGAAACAAACCATGAAACCATGTTTTGGAAGAAAAAAATATTTTGAATTAACTGACCATACAAAGCATAATGACTTTTTCACTACAAAAATTTTATGAGTTTATACTTTCTCTTTTAACTAATCAATTAAGCATTTTTAAGCAAGAGGAAAGAAAGTTAATGGTAAATTAACTAGATTAATTAATTAGACTTAATTAACAAAGTAAAAAAAAACTCGTCGAATATTGTTTTTTGTTCATATTTAAAATTTATTGGACTTATTGGTCGGACAAATTTACACATGCCTTTTTAATCTTTTTCACCTGTATAATCTGCACTTTTTCATAAGGTTTGATAGTTTTATTGAACATTTTCTATAATTTTTTAAGTGAGTACAATAATTGTTTTAAATATTTTAAAGGCTTCAATAATATTTTGTAAGTATTAATATTTATCACAGATTGGTGACATATCCTTAATGTATTTATGATTATTTATAAAACTATATATTTGTAACTTTAATTCACAAATCAAAACTTAAACTATGATTGTATTCTTTGTAACCTATTTTGACTATTTTCTGCACATCTGTACTTTTTTAAAATAGAACTGATCTCATATTTCTGCAATTAACAGATCTGTATGAATTTTTTTAAATGCGCACTTAAAATTAGTTGTAAAATGGTACTAAAAGGAGAATCATGAATTTCGCTCCATTTCACCATGAGTTCATCATGATGACACTATTAACACTGCTAAATTGGTTTTCCTAAAGCTTCAGCTGCCGCTTGCATTTCGTGAGTTTTCTTATGCGCCACAAGTCCGTGTCTTGACCCGTATTCCTTGTTGCAAATATCGCATGTATGGACGTTCTTCGGACCATGTCCATTCTCTGCGTGGTACTTGATTACCATTTGCGGTTCCATAGGATTTTCCACAAATCGGGCAAACGTAACGAACTGAGCTTTCCTTCCGAGTGGCGACAGAGGTTTTCTCTGATTGTGTCTCTCCATCTCTCTGAGTGACCTTGACATTTTTTACCTTCCTTCCCTCTGCCTTCTTCTCTTGTTTCAACTTTTCCCGAGGTCTGTTGGTTAAAAATGGAAGAAAAGTATTTTACATTATCGTATGACAAGAAGAAATTCAATAGCTCATCATAACAATCGTTTAAAACCATCATAAGAATTGAAAGCTTACTTTTTCAAGCCTTCCTGAATGATCCATGTCTGATAAGTGTGACCCTCTGGAGTGGATGAGCTACTCGGACGACTACTGGGAAAGCAATTAGCAATTTCATCGGCACTCTTGACAGATTGTGGCGCATGACTGGCTTTTCTGGATCTCGGCTTTTGAGTTTCTGTAGATGATTTTTCAGGCTCTGATGATGAGGATGTTGCGGCAGCCAAAGTCTTTGAAGGAAAAATCTTTGGCAGCAACATTGACGGACGGGAGGACCCATTTGCAAATTTCGTTTTTTGTTCATGTATCTTTTTCATCCGAATTAACGTAGGCTTAATTACTCCTCCAGTGGAGGGAGCGCTAGGAAACGCCCAGTTGAATGATGATCCTCCATTTCCTCCTCCTCCTGGGGTAATTAAAGCTGATACAGCTGGAAGGTTTGCAGGGCACAAGAGTTGGTGTTGTTGCGTTGCTAATGAACGGGAGGACCCATTCGCAAATTTCGTTTTTTGTTCATGCATTTTTTTCATCCGAATTAACGTGGGCTTAATTACTCCTCCAGTGGAGGGAGCGCTAGGAAACGCCCAGTTGAATGGTGATGCTCCATTTCCTCCTCCTCCTGGGGTAATTAAAGCTGATACAGCTGGAAGGTTTGCAGGGCACAAGAGTTGGTGTTGCGTTGATAATGAAAAGTTTGCCGGGTGTAGTCCCGTCAAAGATGCAGAGCGGCCCGGATTAAAATAGTAGCCTGGATGGAGTATCTGCTGCGGTATCAATGTGGTTGACTGGTGATAATGAGAGGTGGAAATTGCTACGCCACCTAAGGTGTCCCAGGAAGAAGATATTTCGTTTGATTGATATTGCTGTTGTTGTTGCGGATGTTGGTGGGATGTTGAAGATGAAGCTAACTCGCTCACCATCACCATGCTTGGGCCTACTGAAGCTGTGGCATTATTTGTATCTCCTTTGCCCTTATTAGCTTTAGTAACATCCTTGAACAAAGGATTTTGCCATTCCTCCACAGGTGGATCCGATTTTTCTAATTGCTCGTTGATGGTTTCATGAAGTTCATCCGAAGAGAGTGGAAAAACGCTGTCATCGAACCCCTCGACGACGCCAACTGAAAGGTCGAATGTATCCATAGTAAAATTCTTGCCACCTACAATTTTTTTTGAAAAGTTCCAACAAAACAGTAGAAAAAATCTATAATTCTTTAATTAAATTTTTAGGGATCATTTCATTTCTACCTGTATTAGTTGCATGTGGTAAATTTCCAAAAAGCGATAATTCTCCAGCATTGTCGATTCGGGCTCCTGCAAACTGATTGTTGTAGACTGCAGCATCAACATACGATGTTTTTGGCACTGATAAAGCAAGTGACGGTTTCTCTCCGGTCAGCAGCGTAGCATCCGTCCCATCAGTACAATCAAATAGTTCTTCCATGTCAAACATGTCGTCGGGGTTTACATCGGGGGAGTCGCTGCAAAATTCATGCTCGTAACGACAGGTTGTTTCAACGGTCACTAAAAAGCTGTGATGAGTAGTTGCTTTGCTGTTTTCTCCATCAGGCTGTGGCGACTTGTCATTATCGTGAAGAACGATGGTTTCAATGCTAACGCTGTTGTATACCTTGGAGACAGCATCCCGAATCTGATTCTCAATCTCTTTGGCACAGGACGAATGACAGGGACCCATAAACGACATGGTGCGGCTAAGGTTCCTAAAAGCATTGAGATATTTAGAAAACAATCAATTAGCAATTAAAATTCTGTTGGCATGATATCCACATCTTAGCATCATAATTTATATTTTTAAAAACCCACACGATAAATAGTTACAAAAAATAGGAAAGCACAAAAATTAAATAATACAAAGCCTGGATCAGTACCTTTTTCACTTTGTGCTGTTTTTGTCTGCTTGCTGATGATTAAAACGTCACTAATTGGAGCCTTTATTTTTAGTAAACAGAACAGATAATAATACAACTTTAACTAGGCATTTAGTAAAGCCTGGATCAGTACCTTTTTCACTTTGTGCTGTTTTTGTCTGCTTACCGATGATTAAAACGACCTAATTGGAGCCTTTACTTTTAGTAAACAGAACAGATAATAATACAGCTTTAACTAGGCATTTAAAAAAATGACAAACATTTACTTTTTTAATAAAAAAATACCATCTTTTCAATATTTATTTTTAAAATACAATAAGCTCACATTTGAAGAACAACTGTTTTTATATTTTAAAATCAACAATGATGATCAGTTAAATTTCAGTCAATGAGTGATTGAACCCACAAGCTCTAATGACCTTTCTAAAAGGACTTTTAAAACATTGATGCATCAAAGTAAAAGTTTCGAATGGTCAATGCACGCACAAACAGGCTGTACAACGACCGACAAAACAAAATTAGGTTACGGTTAACTTGCCACTTGCCAGTGATTGACTTGGAATTAAATAACTGAATGCTTTTTTGTTGTATTTAGTACGTCTAACGAAACATTCATTTTTCCACATTTTTAAAATTTCGTTGCAGCATAAAAAAATTCAAAAATCCAAGTTTGGAAAATAAAATTTTATTAATTGAAATATGCAAATCAATAATTTTTGATTTCAGTATTTGCCTTTCATCTGATATATTATACTTTGAAGGTCAATGGTCAATGACAATGGTTAATTTGAATAATAGGTCTTGTCAGTCATAAATGCTGGCCTCTGTATTATGCATGTCGTGTGCGGACGCATCAGGTCAAGGTCAAGCGAGAGCAACTTGGAAACAAGAATGGAATAAAAATTTAAATGTCAACAAAAAAGATAAAATGAAAAGCCTCATATTTCTCGTTTC
>JAANSP010004188.1:0-10444 GCA_036850745.1 Homidia socia
TGAACATTGCAGGAACCACAAAAGTGCGACCAGTGACAATCACCAAAAAATGAATAGACTGTTGTTGTTGTTATAAAATGGCAATTATTGTGGTAATGTTTTATTTTTTTGTAAAGCATCATGTTTCATAACTTTATTTCGTGTACTTAATATTTTCCATTTTATCATCTCTGTTCTTGTTGCTGTTGTGTTGTAAGTAATTCACCACCACCACAACTTCCACACTCACTAATTCATTTTTTCAATTGCTTATTATGGTGATGTCAGAGATATTTTTCGAATTGTGTTGTTTATTGTTGTTGTGTGTGCCACATAGCAGCTTAAGCAGAAGCAAATTCATGACATGGTCATACTTTAAAAGCACGTGACCTTCTCAATCCATTAAGGCTAACAGACAATTGATCTTGTCCTGTTGTCTCCTTCTATAATTCTTCATAATACCCATATATTTTTTTTCCTTTCATTAAATCAACTCTACTCAAGTCAACTCGATTATCTTTTGGTTGAATGGTGGTGGTGGTTGGTGGATGGCGAAAATTACTTTTTTTGTGGACAACTGTGTGAATGTAACCTTTACTTATTTGTGTAGTATCACGTCATCATCCCTCATGTAGCACAGTGATTATGATAAATGACATGTGCACTCCAAACTATGAACCGTGTGTGCGATATATATACGCATTTTTACTAGCGTGCAAACACTGCTCCTTTTTTTAGGACAACTGTGTGAATGTAACCTTTACTTATTTGTGTAGTATCACGTCATCATCCCTGTAAAATTCATGTACCTATAGTATGTGAACAGTGATTATGATAAATGACATGTGCACTCCAAACTATGAACCGTGTGTGCGATATATACATATACGCATTTTTACTAGCATGCAAGCACTGCTCCTTTTTTTTAGCTATTATATTGATCTGTCGTGCACGAAAAAAAATTTGCATTTTGCTTTTTTCGTTGTACGACGGAGCAGAGAAAAAGTCAACCAGTATGGTAGTAATTTTTTCAAAAGCTTGCGGCAACTAACATAAGAGCTTACGCATTAATATTAATAGTTTTTTATCACATGCCTACTATTCATAATCAGGCTGTGTATTTTTTATGATAATAATTTTCCTTTTCTTGCAAACGTCTCGAATTACATGATTACAAGAGTGTTTGCTGCTGGGCAGCCGTAGTTGTTTCTTTTGTTGGGCAAGCGACCTCTCATCCTCACTAAAAAGTATATATAAATAAATAATTAACTGCCAGGCTAAAGTTCAGGCAAGCTGGCACAAAAGAAAAATCATAATAGTAATATAAATAGTTGAAGGAAAAAAATTATGCAAAGAATAAAAAATTATATGCAGTAGTAGTTTAGGTTATCGCATCGTCGTCGTGCTAAGAAAGATGAAGTGGTGAAATGAAAACAGCAAGTGAACCGACCACAACGACAACAATACAATAGAAAAGGAGCTGCTAATAAGCTCATTTATTTCCCTTTATTATGATTTTCTCTCATTTGTAATCTTTTGATCTTATCATGATCTCCACCACTCTGGGTTGTTTTGGTGTGTGATGTCGTTGGTGGTGGTGCGATAGTCATAATTGGTGGTTGGTTAGCTTGTTTGACTGATTTAAATCAGGTTGACAAGATTAAGTTCATTTCCTAACTCGTCAACAAAAGGAGTATACCTATTATATGCTTGCCTGCTAGCTCACTGTCGTACTAGTTTTTATCTTGAACCTGTATCTCATATAGCTCGAGAGAGTATTTATCGAGACGCATGTTTCTGTTCATGTTCTTGTAGAACATGATTGGTTTGATTTTAACGAGCTAGCAGCGGTGTGCAGTGTAGGCAGGGAACCAAATGATGCGGTGCAAATTTTTTTTACAATGGCAACAATGAGGTCGTATAGAATAGTAGGTACTAATTTTGCAAAGGAGATTTTCTCCGTAAAGTAACAATGAGTTTTAGTTCCTTCACATGATTTTTTGACGACGATGATGATGGGATGATGACAGATGAAATATTATGCACGACAAAGCTTTAGCTTTACTATATATTTTGTTCTGAGGAATATGGCATTTCTCGTCATAAACTGATTCTACGACATGGTCGTAATCAGAACAAGCAGTGATTTTTTTTCAATTTACTTAAAGAGTTGTAGGAAAAGGATAAGAAGATGTTCGCAAAGAGGAAGGATAAAAGTAATAATAATGATCGTAATGGCTCTTCTCTTTACTCTTGAGGCGCTGTATGGTTGTAATCAGAACAAGCAGTGATTTTTTTTTTCAATTTACTTAAAGAGTTGTAGGAAAAGGATAAGAAGATGTTCGCAAAAGAGGAAGGATAAAAGTAATAATAATGATCGTAATGACTCTTCTCTTTGCTCTTGAGGCGCTGTTTGTTCCTGATTATTATTATGGCGTTGATGATGATGATGATGATGATGATGATGTTACGTATGTGTGCAAAAGATAAAAAGAAGCAAATAAAAATATATGTACATTGTCTGCCGCGTTACGTTACTTTTTATGCATCTGTAAATTATTAATGATGATGATGATGATGATGTTACGTATGTGTGCAAAAGATAAAAAGAAGCAAATAAAAAAATATGTACATTGTCTGCCGCGTTACGTTACTTTTTATGCATCTGTAAATTATTAAAGTGGTGCTGTGTTGGGGGATGATGTTTGATGTGCCCTGTGAAATATGTGTAATGGATGGCGCTGCTGCAGTAAATCCCCATTAGGCACGTCATTACTATTATTATTGTGATTTTTACTGCTATGCAATACAGTAATGTATAGTTAGTAGACGAGAAAAATGTTTTGTACAGAACAAAAATGTTGATGAACGATGATGATGGGCTTTTATACTTATTTGGTAACGACGGCCTTAAAGATGGTTGCGGTATGCACGTAAAAAAATTATCGGAAGGTACTTTTGAAGATTAATAAAACGGAGAATGTTTAGCTTTCTTATGCAAGTCTCATGCACAAATAGGAAGGAGGGGAAGAGGAGGTATCATCGTTGTTATTGGCATGTAGAAAATATATAAGATGAGGATGATGATTGTATGGTGTATGGTGGTAATAATAATGATTGTAGTTAATGTTGACAGTGTATCATCATATATATTCTCGTCGTTAAAATCGTATCGTCTCTCTCCTTTGATGATGTTAGTTAATGCTCATTGTGCATGTAGCAAACAAACTCATCCTTTGCGCATCCCCATATTATATACTACTCGTAATGGAATTCAAGATGAGAAAAAATGACGAATATGGTAGGATTACGTTATTTTATGCTTGCGGACAATGTTATGATATTGAAGATGATGATAAAAGCACCTATAAGGGCATTAATATTGACGATGAGGTGATCTATAGGGATATGATATTTGTGCAGAAAAAAGACTGTACATTTTTAAAGAATGGAACAATTTTTATGCGATTTTATTGCTGTATATACATACGCGTCACTATTACCATTCAAGTGTAAAAGACTTGTGGTAAATGAAAAATGAAGAAAAAAAACCATCTCAAATTGCAAAGTTGATGGTGAATGACAAAAGTAACAAAGTGTTCAAATGAAATGTAAACCTCTATACGTATTAGCCTTGGTTTATCAGTATCAGTTTCAAGAAAAGTCAAGAATATTTCGCATATTATAATGAGCAGACTCTGCTCAGCAGAGTTTGTAAGCCATCTTTACTGATGCAACAAATAACGAGAGAACAATAAATTATTGGGAATTTTTTCTCTAGAATTGTTTGTTTGTTCCACAAAAGCTTTTTTCTTTGAAAAAAAATTCTTTTTTTGCAAATTTTTCAGTGATTATTATTCAAAGAGGATTGTTTCTAATGAATTCCATTTTCTAAATTCTTATTTTTTCAGGTGTCAGCTGGTGGGCAGTCTTGGGTAATCCGGCGAACCCACGCAAATTTCATACTTTTGGATGAACAATTGCACCGTTGTGTTATGGGACCGAAGTTTTTCACGTCTCGAGCAGTTGAAAGAGTCCCTGGCTGTACCTTCTTCTGGTGCAAAAGCAAAAAGACACCAGCAGGCTAGTAGTTGTGCCAATATAAACTTTGCAACTTCATCATCATCATCGTCATCATCACAGTGTTCAAGAAGGCGGACGACCAGTGCTGGTGGTGGTGTTTGTGAGGACCTCGTTGTTGTTGGTGAAGACGCCGACCAAGACAATAACACTCATCTGCATCTACACAGTGACCATCCAGATGAGGAACATGTGGGTGCCACACACACGCATATTTTTATATACTACTTTTTTGCTTGCTTACTGGCTAGATGCCGATGTAGTTTCTCTTTTTTACATTGTTGGTTTCTTCTTATTTTATGCTTATGGCTTTTATAGCAGCGATTGCTGCTGCTGCTGTTGTCGTCGTTGTTCTTATATCTATAAATGGCTATTCATGTCCGCTCCCCTTTTTTCTTCTTTATGTTGTGCATGTAACAACAACAATAAAAATATATTATGACGATGAGGATGACGATACTCTTTTATAAGTATACACATATATTTTTTCGCATGTGTATATAAGGAGCAGTAAATATTAATATAATTATTGTAAACTTATGTCTGTATAAAGATGTGCTATGCGCCCCCTGAAAAAAATAGATGTGTGTATTTTTACGAGTTTTGTCGCAGCAGCAATTACATTATGTTTGACTATCGTCATCTATCTAGCAGCATCATCAGCCTTTAACTTAAAAATGCCATGTTTTGTCTATTACATTGTTGGTCATTCATATCCTATCCGTCTTCAGGTAACAATGTTACCTGTGATATTTGCTGTTGTTGTTGTCGTCGTCGTGTAGTAGAGTAGAGTAGTAGAACATCTTATCATAATCTTTATTTTTCTACACAAGTTTTGTTTGAAAGATTTGAAAAATTGCATTGTTATATAATTACACTACTTTAACTACTCTGATAAAATTACTATTATTAAATTCATTATTATTATTAAGGCACTGTGAGGGTAGTAGTTGTCATTATCGAGTTTTTGTCAGGGGAAAATTATAATACTCAGAAAGTGTCGAGCGAGAGAGAGCTATTTTTATTTAAAGTTTTATTATTAGCATTCAGTTATTTTCGAGTCGCTGTTTTTTTCTTTGAAACTTTGTTTCAGCTTGGAGTGAACTCTGTCAGTTGAGTGATGAGTGACGTAGGGCACAGTGGTGGTGTAGCTGTTTAGAAAAAAGGAATGACAAGAATTTTTATAAAGGTGTTGGTGGTTTTGGCGATGATGAATGGATTTAAGAACAAAATGGAGCAAACGCATTCATTCAATTCAGTTTTTCTCCTTTGTTCAATAGTGTACAACGATGCAAAGCAGTAGTAGTGGTGGTTGGTAAGATTCATTGTTATATTGACGTAACGTTATATTTGTTTCTCGTCGTCACTTGTTGTGCTGTGCTGTATAGCTTTTTGGTGCGCCGTGTCATGTCACGACCAAATAACAAATTTAATGTTTGCAGAAGAACGGTGGTGATAATGAAGCTGAAAGAATGAAAAGAAGTGAAGGAGAAAAAACAACAAACTCTGGTGACAATGCAATGACGGTGGTCGTCGTCCTTAGTTGTGCAAGGCAATGCCTTGTCACTATTATCATAAATAAGAGAATAGAGGAGAACTGAATAACGCTGCCTTTTGCTACTTCCGTGTGTTTTTCGAGTTTTTGGGTCTCCACCCTCCTTCTTCTCTACCTGGGTTAGATTTTCCTAAATGATTGTAATCACAAAATCATAGCACGATGGCATCATAGCATAAAATGCAATTTAGAATGTACTTACATAGCTGAATGCATATTGTCAACTCATTCAGTCAAAATTGTTTTCTTGCATAGCAGCAGTCGAAATTGAAATTCCATAAGCTTTCTTGTCTTTTATTTCGTGTTGTAACTAAAAAAGGCAAATTTAATGGGTTGATGGGAGACGAGTAAAAGAATAAATAGAGAATAAAGTTGTGGACCACCCCAAGCATCTTCACCAGAGGAGGGGAATAATCAGGGGAAAAGAATAAGAAAAAAAATCTTTTCAAGAGAGAATTTATTATATTTGCTGAACAACATATTGTCTCTTTTTCAACAATTTGCCAAAGTACACACAAAATTTAGTTTCACTCCTCGCTTTTCCTGTTCTGTTAATCTGAGTAAACACATAATTGGGTGTACTCGCACAAAAACGCAGATTTTCTATGAGTTTTACAGTAAATTACGCTGCTGCAATTTAGTGAACCAGTGTCCGTGAAAATGCTTATTTTTTTGTTTTGCATAAAAAAACATTGAAAATATCTAAATCCAAAGTTTGCGTGCGTGTTTGTTTTTGTGTTAAACAACATCATGTGCAAATTTGTGAAATGTGCCAAACAATCATGATAGATTAGTAGATACTGTTTGTTGTGACTTGTGACATGCATTATTTGCATGCGCCGTGTATATTGATGGCTCTTTGAGTTATTGGCTTGTTAAGGGGAAAAAACGGGAAAATTTACAAATCGCCATAAGTGGGTTTTTCTGTTGGAATGATGAGATGAAAAAAAACATCATCGTGTGCATTATTATTTAGACGCAATTGTAGTGGGATCAAAAACTAGCGATGATGACGATGTTATGCTGATTGCATGAGTTTGATAACGCGCATGTAGTAAGGTTTTTCTTGTCAATCGCATCATTCTCAATTCTCTGTACTTTTATTTTACTTTTTATCGTAGTTTGTTTCATGATATCAGCTTCGGCAATATATAGCGTCCTTCTCTTCTCATGACATGCTTATTTGTTTGCCATTATTACGTATTATTATTATTGCTCGATATATCGACGTAATTTTTTTCTAGTTTAATAGTGTAGTTGTTGAAGTATTTACTTATTTTTTGTTGAAGCAGAGTGGATGCAGAGATACGATAATCCGATACTTGTCACGGTTAGCACAACTTCCTACAAATAAAATCACCTGTGGAACGGTTCTTAGCTGGCTTGAGGTATGTTTTTTGTTTGTTCAAAAGATATCGTTCAGTAAAATAAATACCCACACACACTCACGTTGTTCGTTTAATTAAACACNTGTGGAACGGTTCTTAGCTGGCTTGAGGTATGTTTTTTGTTTGTTCAAAAGATATCGTTCAGTAAAATAAATACCCACACACACTCACGTTGTTCGTTTAATTAAACACGTATTTTCATTTTTTTGGGTGGATGTAGAATATTAGAATTTATTACTGCAAATACCGTAAACAAATTTATAGAAAAAGTCTTTGTCTGTATTTACACATATCTGACAGTGTGGACAAATCATTATGCAAAAATCCCCAATGCAATACCTTGACAAACGAGCGTGTGTGAATATTTGAATTGTATCGTGTTGAGAGTAAGAAAATCATTGGTACTAAATAATAATATTACAGTTGGACAATCGCGGTCGTCATATTGTGTCGTCCGATGATAGCGACATTAACACTCCGGCCGTTGCTGCCGCATGTGCAGTTCGTAAGTACGTTGCTCAAGCTGCAGACGAAATCTCCTTTGAGGTAAATGAGAGCAAAGCGTAATTGATTTTCTGTGTAGTGATCAAGTGATAGAGCTGAACACGAGTGCATCATTGTCTATTGCATTTTTGTGCAGGTGGGCGATATGATTTCAGTGATTGACATGCCTCCGCCGGAAGAATCAATCTGGTGGCGAGGAAAGCGCGGATTCCACGTAGGATTCTTTCCCAGAGAATGTGTTCAGGTAGTTGACCTTGTTTTTTATCACTTGTAGAAAAAAACCTGCGTTGAGATCCATAATACAATGGCATTTTTTGCTGTAAAATATTAAGGTTATTGGAGATAAGGTGCCAGCTGGTGTCTCAATGGGTCTCCCCATTGTCTCATCTGTCCGAAGACTTCAGAGATTATCCGTTTCCTCTACACCTTCTTCGTCCTCGTCATCAGCTCCCGAGAAACCGGTGTTGAGAAAACATGGAAAACTTATAGCATTCTTCAGGTAAACGTCCTTTCGGCTTCGGCCAATCTCCCTTGAATGTGATGACCAAAGAGCAAAGGTTCAAGTAACTTGTTGATGTAATACATTTATTGTGTGTACGTTTTTATAGGAGTTTTATTCTCTCACGACCATCAAGACGTCGTCTCAAACAAAGCGGAATATTACGTGAAAGGGTTTTTAGTTGTGATTTGGCGGAACACCTTCTAAACACGGGCAATGATAGTAAGAAGAATCTCAACTGTGCTCATTTTTTCCAGTTTGAAAACCTGATGTAATTAATCTTGATTTTTTTCTGCACTACTTGTTTATTGCAGTTCCTGCGGTGCTCAAATGTTGTGCAGAGTTTATCGAAAAGCGTGGGATCGTTGATGGGATCTACCGGTTGTCAGGAATCACTTCAAAATATACAAAAGCTTAGGTATGATTATTACAAAATGTTGTTGAACTACTTTTTGCTACCAATAATGCACCGCTCATTAGGTGCTGCTTAAACGAGCACTTGGGTTAATGTGTGATAACTTTCTTTGTCAATTTTGCAGGAATTTGTTTGACGAGGACAAAATACCCAATTTGGAGGAAGACACTGCCATCAAACAAGACATTCATGCAGTTTCTTCCCTATTAAAAATGTACTTTCGGGAGTTGCCAAATCCCTTGTGCACTTACCAGCTTTATGACAAGTTTGTCACTGCTGCTCAAAGCCAGTGATGAGGAAAGGCTATTTAGAATGCGTGAAGTGGTCCATGAACTACCACCACCACATTACAGAACATTGGAGTATTTGATGAAACATTTGGCAAGAGTTGCGCAGCGAAGTAATGAAACCGGTATGACACCAAAGAATATGGCGATTGTGTGGGCACCAAATCTTATTCGTTGCAAAGAGTTGGAAGCCGGTGGCGTGGACGCTTTAAAGGTACTAAAGTTGGAGTTTTTTTCCTCTGATGCAATTTTGTAACTTTGAATGTTTTCTTCCAATAGGGAATCGGAGTTCAAGCTGTAGTCACAGAGTATTTAGTACGTCACGCTGATTTAATTTTCAATGACAAGCTTCCTGCAAATTACACCATTACCACAACAGTATTGAGTCACAAGGCCAGTTGTAGCGCCAGTGGAAGACCAAAGTAAGTTAACTGTAAGGTCTACGCATACGCGTCATGTGCGTGCGTATAAGCATGCTTATATGCTAATTTTTGGGCCAAAAATTGTAACAAAGTTTTTGCATGCTTCTTCTTTGCAGGTCCCTTGCAATTTCCTCTCCTATTCGACTCATGTCACTGGAAGAAGCCCAGGATCGAGTAAAGCAAGATGACCGGAAAATACGTCACGCTGATTTAATATTCAATGACAAGCTTCCTGCAAATTACACCATTACCACAACAGTATTGAGTCACAAGGCCAGTTGTAGCGCCAGTGGAAGGCCAAAGTAAGTACCTACTACTAGGGAACTGATCTAACTGTAAGGTCTACGCATACGCGTCATATGCGTATTAGCATGCTCATATGCTAATTTGTGGGCCAAAAATTGTAACAAAGTTTTCGCATGCTTCTTCTTTGCAGGTCCCTTGCAATTTCCTCTCCTATTCGACTCATGTCACTGGAAGAAGCCCAGGATCGAGTGAAGCAAGATGACCGGAAATATATTGAAGTTGGCGGTGGACCTGCTTCTCTTCCTCCAAAATATCACACCGTGATAGATCTTCCTAGTCGTAGGTCCGCCCTGAAAAACAAACGAAGTCCAATAGGCTGGAGGCAATTTTTCTCGAGAAACAGAAGTTTTTCTAAGCCATCGTCGAGGAAAACGTCAAATCCAATTGAAATTACAGTAATGACAAAAAGTATGCCAATGGCAGGGCCGCAAGGAATCCAAACCAACTGGGCTGGAAGACTTCGTCCCGTCAAAAGTGTAGAGAGTCTAGTCTCCTCCCCAATGTATACCACAACAGGGGCAACAACTAATGGCACTGGAGAGCATGGTGATCATCATCATCATCATACACTAGACCATGAGAGTGTTTTGGAAGATGTAGAGTCTTCCTTGAGCAAATCCAGTCCTGCTACACCGGTTATGACTGATGTGGATGTACTGTTTCACGCTGCCCCACATCACCCTTCAACGGATTCGGTTCGCGGAATTCAAAACCCAAAAACTCACAATCGGTCAATCAGTCACGACTCGTATTTTGAGTTTGGCGAGTTTAGAAACAGCAACCGAGTTTATATTGATGAGACATTGGAAGAGGAAACACTGTCACAGTCGTCAAAGCTATCTCTGGAGATAAGTAGCGGCGGTGAAAGTCCCACGAGGAAATGTATTTCCACCAAAGATTCAACCAAAGGAAACAAGTCGTCAAGAGGAGGAGGCATGATGAGTCCTGTGACACCTCCTCCAAGTGCTGCCTCCCTGGTTGTACCGACGACAACGACAGTAATGAGTGA
>JAANSP010004191.1:0-10440 GCA_036850745.1 Homidia socia
TGATGAGGACGACGATGAGAATGATTATCATATAAGAGGGAGGAATAAGTAACAAGTGTAGAGAGATGCAACTTGAATCTCTCTTTACTCCCGAAAAAAATCTCATGCCACACCACTGGTTTCTTTAGTATGCCGACAAAAAGGAGAAACATTAAAGCGGCTGGTCTACATTACATTATCCTCATTAGAATATACATAAAAAATACGTGTTTGTCTTTTTCTTTTTTTGTTAATATTTACATTTTCCTTGCTACTGCTGTGTGATTTATTCTTTGCTTTTTCTCTGCTATAGTCAAGTCGTTCACAAAAAACCAAAGAAAAGAAAGCAAAGCAAATAATACACTTATATCATGTTATAATACAGCCTTGTTCTCCTTCTAAAAAAGAAGAGAAATCCCCTCTGAATTTAACTTGACTTTCCTACTTGGTCATTCTTTCTTGTTCTCCTTTTAAAAAGTAGAAATGGAGAAGAGGATTTTTTTCTAAACACTTTGTTCTTTCTTTTATGTTCCCTATATTCACTTTTTTTCTTGAGGTAGTTGGAAATTTTTGGGTGTACTACTTCATCATAAAAAAATTCTGTACCAAGAACCAGCATCAGCAGCACTGTGCCGGTAGTATACCTATGTACTAAAATAAGTAGCTCTTTTATGTGGTCGCCACCGGCTAGTGTCAAATTTCAAAGTGCTCTACCTTTCCGCCTTGTGCAAGTCCATCAGGGAAACGTTTCCTTTTCGTGAATTGCATATCTTAAATGCGTGATTGTGAGAATGGACACATTGCACAATATACTTTTCACATGACATTACATATTTATCATCATCACGATATAAGTAGCTAGGTAAGTATATATCAATAGACAAAAAATACTACATCATTCCATCATCATATGAATTCGGACCGTCCCTCGAAGATATTATATTTTGTACACGAATATGAATTCTTTTTTATTTTTCATATGTGATGCACTCCAGAAAGTTGTATGACTGGAAGCATATAAGAAGATTCATGGCTCCGCATTGCAGCTCATTGTTATTTCTTATTCTCTCTGCCTATTATTTTCACTCCAACAACGACACTTTGGGGTTCTTCAAACTACCTTCAACATGAATTACATTTTGTTGTTGCGGTTCTTGTACTATCCAGAGACAAGATGATGGTCACCATTTCTTGCATCATGCTATATCACTCCAACAACGACACTTTGGGGTTCTTCAAACTACCTTCAACATGAATTACATTTTGTTGTTGCGGTTCCTGTACTATCCAGAGACAAGATGATGGTCACCATTTCTTGCATCATGCTATATACCTACCTATAGATACATTACAAGTGTTTATAAAGTTGTAAATAAAATGGTTTAGCAACCATCCTGCTGTGCTGCTGGGTTTACTGGAAGCTTACTACTTGTAGTCGACTTTGTCTACTTACTAGAAAGGGTGCTGGTGAAAATTGGATGGAAAGCATCATCATCTTGATTCTCATGAAGTGTAACTGCTCGGACCATTTACTGCTTGACCAATATATCTTCCATGATAATTTAATCTACTTACTAGAGAGGGTGATGGTGAAAATTGGATGGAAAGCATCATCATCTTGATTCTCATGAAGTGTAACTGCTCGGACCATTTACTGCTTGACCAATATATCTTCCATGATAATTTATAGGCAACAACAGCACCCCAGCATGTAGTGTCACTTGTTTACAATAAGGCGAGTCACACTTTTTTGCAACTTTTTTTAAATGCTTACAAAAATGTACGGTCCGCTTCAAGAAGACACAAGAGAGCACTGAATACATAATAAGATGTGTGTGTAGGTTGTTAAGTACTTTGCAACGCTGTTTTTTTGTACTAAAGTCTGGCCTTGTTGTGTCTTGTATGCTGCATTAAATTGGCAAAAAACATTTTGGCAATAGATTACAAAATATATTTTCCAATTTTTCATTTCGTTTTTATTTTTGCTCAAATTACTTTTCCAAAGTATGTACTTTTATTTTGTGTAATCTTAATTTTATTCCTAAAGAAGGACTTTAAAAGTGTACATAACAAAAAGATTTAATAGCTTGATAATACAAAACATGACTTTTGCAATAATTGCGCTCCTTTTTGTAGCAGAGGCATTGTGTACATAAAAGTAAACAAATGGTTCATTTCTTTGCAATTATTACTGTCTGGTGCTATATGTCGTTTTCCTTGTTCTCCGCTTACCGTGACTAATTGCGAATTTTGAAGTAGGTTTTTGGTTAATAATAAAAATCAGCAAAAAGTAATATTAGCTGTCAAATATTTCTCATTATTTAGACCACCGAAAACGCAGTAAATTTGTTTTTAAAAATAAAGATGAGAACCCAATGTCTATGTTCTTCTGCGTACTCACTATACTCGATCCATTAATTTCCACAATGGTGCATGTGTTTTTATATATTCAGGGTGCAGATTCAGAGATGTATTGCATCATGTGATAAGTTATAACAACCAGAGTATGCATGCATGTATAATTATTACAAGAATATCAACGACATTTGAGCATGAAAATAACTTCATGAAAAAGAGAAAAAACCCAGATGACTCTGTTTAAAATTTTTGCGCACTACTTGAAATATTTTACAAATGAAATATAAAATATAATGTAAAATTTTGAATACCAGAACGCTACTCAAAAATGATGAAGAATTGGATTTTAATGAGCTCTGCAATATTACATATTTTTGTCATATAATATTCCTCTTTTTGCTTCCATTTACTACTACCACCACCACTAACTCTAGCCAGCAAACAAACAAACCAACCAACCTCTCCCTTCCATTTTATCATTTTCCTTTTTCTCTACTTTCCCTTTTCCTCCAATTCTGATGGTGGTGGTATGAAAATGAAACGAGCTTTTGTTGTGAATACAAACATTTATTTTGCTCACATATGAAATATTTATGATGACTAACTAACCTTACTTACATATTTATATAAGCTTACTGTTCCCTTCTTCTACAATACTTTATTAGTTTGCATTCTGCAGTAGACCATTTTCTCATCGTAGCAATCTTTCCCCATCTCTGTTGCAATTTTATCTTTCTCCGTCCCTCTCCCGCTCTCTCTCTCTCCATGTATGTGTTACAGTGATAATAATATGCATGCTGGATGATTCTCCATCCAAGTGCCACCGCCATGCCATTTTGCTGGTTTGACTTTTAGCAGAATAAGAATAGCCAAAATAATAATATCTCAGAGAAGAGAAAGCAGGCGCGAATGCTGAATTTTTTTTGCTACTAAAATAATACGAATACAATAATTTGCTTTTCAAGATAGAAATATAGGTATATAAAATGGTAAGTATACACAAAAATACTTATTTTTCTTCTTATTATTACCATCTCTCGACTTGAAATGGTTGGCTGAGGAGAAAGCAGAATATTATCTTGTATGGAAAATGGCTTTTATCAAAATCAACAGCAATGCTAAAAATTTAAGTATACACAACTGAATTCTATTTGCTCCATTCTCCCATTATGTATTTTTTTCCTTTTTCTAGTTTGCTTGGGGCCGAGGTAGGCTGTCAGGCAGCACGCATACACGAGATTGGGCCAAAACAATACATAATAGAAAAGTTTAAAAAAATGTACGGTAATAGTGATGTTATTGTAGTCTGCTACTAAATTATTTCAATGGCTTTACTTGAATACCTCTACCTTATCTACCTTGAAAAGTGCATGAATTACAAATGAGGTAGGGATACCGATTAATACATGTAATATTGAGTTCCACCCATTTCTCTCCCTTTGCAAACACTTGAGTGAGCAAGTGAGGCACAGATGGAAAACAAATTTTTAAACTGAAATACACACGCTACCATTTTTATAATCATTTACTATTTGCTTTTTGGATTGGTAAATTATTTCAGTTTTCATAATCGACAAAAGTAAAAGCTGAAGTATCTTGATTCGTTTATACCAAGAATATCAAGTGCGCAGACGGCAAATAAATTACACAACGAGGTAGATATTGCACGATCTAGATCAAACCAGGTTTAGTTTGTCTTATCTTGCTTGTTTGCTAAATAAGTTTATTTGATTAAGCGAAAAAAATATAATCTACCTACACATGCTTTAGTTTCAACTTGACATTGTTTTATCCTTTCTTTATCAAAAGCTTGGAGCCAAATGTTGCTAAATGCTACTAAAAAACTAGGTATGCATTCGCCCGCGACGAACATCTAACTGAACAGTACGCATTATTTTCATTTCTCAGTATATTTATTATTCATTGTTACACCATCATAATTTTATTTCATTATTTACACTAAGTGTATATTAATAGAACCGTACATTTTGTACATACACGCAAAACCAGCGTCCTTATCAGATTATTATGTGTCTACTTAAGCACGAGCACAGAACACATTATGCGCATGTCAGTAAACTATATTGAACATTAGGTCAACACAATAATATTCATGTATTATGACCATGAAAAAACAACTTCCGAAATCATGCTAAAATTCATTAGCGCTAAAGCAATTAAAAGAAGCGTGTTTGGAATAAAGTGGCGAAATTTGTATTCACACACTAAGCACAAAAAAATGTAACCACCCACCCTATGCTACTTTTGGGTAGTACACTGTTATTATTACATTGTTTCTACTTTGTTCAGGTCACAGCAAAAAAACATCCAACAGTTAAAAGAAGAGAAAGCACCAATAAACGATGTAAAGTTATATCTACCCATGCTCTCGTCTTTTAATAATGAGTGACCTGGTTAATTTGGAAAATGACTTTATTTCCCTTGTAATAGCGTGTATTCATTCATTGAGGCATAACAACAAGAAATTTGTATTCACACACTAGCGCAAAAAATGTAACCACCCACCCTATGTTACTTTTGTGTAGTACACTGTTATTACATTGTTTCTACTTTGTTCAGGTCACAGCAAAAAAACATCCAACAGTTAAAAGAAGAGAAAGCACCAATAAACGATGTAAAGTTATATATCTAGCCATGCTCTCGTCCTTTAATAATGAGTGACCTGGTTAATTTGGAAAATGACTTTATTTCCCTTGTAATAGCGTGTATTCATTCATTGAGGCATAACAACAATGTTAAAGCGTCACTGGTGGTGGTTTTTTGGTTAGTTGATGGAACGGAATGTAACACGAGAATGGATTTTTTAGTGGCAGCAAGTGGAGTTTTCTGTTTTGCTCCTCTCAAAAAGCTAATGTGAAAAATGACTGGAAATATCTCTTCGCTTCAAAAGTGTACTAGTAACACGAGAATGGATTTTTTAGTGGCAGCAAGTGGAGTTTTCTGTTTTGCTCCTCTCAAAAAGCTAATGTGAAAAATGACTGGAAATATCTCTTCGCTCCAAAAGTGTACTGCCTAATTGCATTTAGCCACTCTCAATATTATTTGCAATTCGTTTCACAACTCGACGTATTTATACGTGTACAAAAACATTGCGTATCTGTCGTACAACAACAATAATGTATTCTATTTTATAATGAAAGACAAGGAAAATTACAAGACTGGGCTTGCAGAGAAATCTAAATTATCAGGGAATAAACCTAATAAACTCTCTACGTCAGATTGCACTACAGCACAAAAAAAAAACATTTAAGCATGCAGTATTCCGTTATTACAGAAGAGATGGTGTCGACTATCGAAAATAGAAATTGCTGCCAGCTTCATTTTCTCAGACAGACAATGAGAGGAAATGTAAACAACAATAATGTATTCTCTTTTATAATGAAAGACAAGGAAAATTACAAGACTGGGCTTGCAGAGAAATCTAAATTATCAGGGAATAAACCTAATAAACTCTCTACGTCAGGTTGCACTACAGCACCAAAAAAACATTTAAGCATGCAGTATTCCGTTATTATAGAAGAGATGGTGTCGACTATCGAGAATAGAAATTGCTGCCAGCTTCATTTTCTCAGACAGACAATGAGAGGAAATGTACAAGGAACTCTGGAAAAGTACAGACATGTAGAATAAGGTATTCGTGTGGCGGAAATGAAAGTAGAGAGAAGTGTGTTTATCTCGATCCTGATGATCATAATATATATTTTGTCCAAATCTCCTTGTCGGAGTGATATAGCTTTTTACTTTATTTTGTATTCATTAGCAAAAGTGCTTTTTTGCTGCTAAATTTGAGTAGAAATAGATAGACGTAAGTGGCGGTAGTGGTAGTACGATGATACCATGTACGCGATATTTATGTGCATAACACCTCTCAAGTCGACCATTTTACATCACCAACCACGTTCTTTATCCTTGGTCGCAAATAGAGAAGAATGAGGAAAGATGGAAACATTGTTGATAAAAGTTGTTTTATTGTCTTGTTCTTCTTATATGTGCACATTATGCCTTTTACTGCCTTGGTTTTGATTATCAAAACCCGGGTCTGGCTGGACATGGACCAGAACAAGCTGACATAAAGGAAACAAAAATAGATGCGGCAGTTTTCGGTATTGTTTATGAAGACAGACCGGATGCATCTTGTTTCAGAGAGAAATGAAAATTAAAGCTGTAGTAGTAAGTAGTATGTTGCGCAACACGTATATTACTTATTTTATATCATACAACTACTACTTAAATTTCATGCAGTCGTCCTACAACTATTAACAAAGCTGGTACTAATGTTATTGATAAGCATGAAACTTAATATTCCGTTTCTTATATTTCTCCTTTGTTTTACTTTTTGCCATGATGGCCATTTACTGGTTGCTTTCAGTATTTCGTTTCCATATGTAAAACTGCTAGGTAGGAGGAAGTTAGCGAGTACGTATGCATGCATGTATACCCGGTGATAAGTTACGTATCGCTCACTATAATGCTGATTCAATTCTCATAACACCATTATCTTGTTTCTACCAGTTTTTGCATGGTTGGCTGCTGAATAAATTTTCTGTCGCTTCCTTTGAGACAGAGAGGCGGCTCTTTCCATGACGTTAGTAGTTGTTTTTTTGTAGAAACAAATAGAATTGAATTGGTCATTGCGCCACCAATTTTATACATACGACGACGACGACTGTGCTACTATCTCATCGTCATCATGATTTGGCAACCTTGTGTTGCATTTACGCTACGTTAAATATTGTACCGATCGAAATAAAATAGCCGCCTAAAACGGTTCAACAAAATCATTAGTTTAGCCCAAAACATGGAATTTGTTAGAAAATTGTTGCTGCAGACACCATATACTTATTAAGGAAGGTTGGCATTCCATACCTAATAATTGGACAATTCATTCAACAGCAAACTAGTTAAAAAGAATACGAGATTTTCAAACTTGTGATCGAGTCTCCAATTGAGAAAACTACAAAGTTGAGCGGGATTTCATTATTCCGTCGAAAGCAGCAGCTACGTAGAAAGTAGAAAGAGAGAATTTAGGCAACTTTTTATTAGATCCGATCCCAACAACTTGAAAAGTTCCTTGTAGAACATTGAGTGGTGGACTTTTTAGTGGTGGTGGTGGTGTGCAGTATGTTTTTACATTACCAAAATAATATATATTTCCGCACTGCGATAATCATTTCAGTTTATGTCGGTATTTATCACGGTAAAATATGCTTCTAAAGCTTTTATATAAATCAACAAGGGATCTTTCAATCTTTCTACCCTGAAGATTAGAGTGGAGTAACGAGTCCACTTATCTTTCAATCTTTCTACCCTGAAGATTAGAGTGGGGTAACGAGTCCACTTATTCCGCTAATTGCACGTACTTGAATTGAATTTTTCTACAATGGCACTCTTAAAAGTGAAAATAAAAAAAGTTTCTAAAGACGAGGACCACCAGCAGTTGTTCATTTTAAGTGGATCCTTGTTGCTGGCGACACGATCAATCCTTCCGACAATTATTACGCTGCTGCCTATAGATTTGTTCTCATTCTAAATTAGGCAACCAGCGTAACATTAACACAGCATCGCACAGCACAGTCCAACCAAAATTGCCTCCACTTTATCTAGTATTTCTCGGCTTCCGTTTTTCTAATCTGAGCACTGAGATGAGAAAAGGGGATGATGGCATTGATGATGATGATGATGGCAGTGGTGATGATGACGGTGATGTTACTATCCCATTTCGAGATGATCACTTGAGATAATTTAAGAACGAGTTGGGAAAAGGAATGCGCTGTTGTATTTTACCTCTACATACATGTATAAGTATGCACATATTATATATATGGTGTACATGGTATATGGTCATTTTAAATATGACACTCCAGGCACTGAAAATAACAATGATAATCATGACGTTATAATGGGGCACTTTCATATTTGGGCACTTTTGTTTTACTATTGGTGCTGCCATTGAATTGTATATTGTATGAGCTTTTTGTGCAATGCGAGATGTGTGTGTGTGTGCACCAGCTCGTGAACGATCTTCATATACTTTCTCTTTACGCATCAAAAAGCTGATTTGATACCTGCCTTTTTCCATTCAAAAGAAAGGTGGTTTCTTGTATTAATACTTTTGAATAATACAGAATATCATGCCTAGTTTTTATTAGAGTTACAGTTGGTTTCATTAGAAGGTGTGCCATAACAATGGCATCATTTCTGAAAAAAGTAAGGCGTCGTTTTTCTTTTATACGAGTTGTTGTTATTGTTGCTGCTGGTAGTAAGGTTGCGACTGCTGGAGGGAGTTGAAAAAAGTACTGTAAATACTGTTGTTAAAGCAGTCGGCAGCCCAACAATTGTTTTTTAATTTGCAACACGTTTCAAATTTGTTAACAAATGGCCCAAGGTACAGTAAAACTGTTGTGTTGCAAAAAAATAAACTACAAATTGCATTGAGATTACAGATAGACTTGCCAATTTCATCGCTCTCTCTCTTTCTCTGTTGAAAAATGACTGAAGGAATTTATGAAAGAAAGTAAAAACCGATGTAAAGTAAATGCCGACACTTATATTGGGGTAATGCATATATTCTGTGGAGAGGAAATGATCGTTCTTTTCGGAAATGGTTTCATCAAATCAGAGCAACAATAATATTTATTGCGGTAAAAATATCAAAACAGTAGACGATAAAAAAGAATAAATAAATTGCAAAAAGATTGGAAGCACGTACGGAAAATATTATCGGGATCATGTAATGATATTGTAAATATTTTGACAGCTTTATGTGCACAACTACCTACAAATATGGTCATATAATGTTTAGTTTTAACATATTTATAGGATAGGTAAATGTACTCACTCTCACAGAGTGAAAGTAGGAGCACCACCTTCAACCATAGTTATTCACCACAGCCAAAAAGGGAGCCAACTACGTTATTTTATGACCGGAAGGGAATATTTGATCCACTTTCCGTCTCGTTTTCTTTCCTGACTTGTCTGTTTCACGTCTGTTTTCATAACTTTGTACTTGACTGGAAACTGCTTTCACTGTTGCTGGCTGGGTATGTGCAGGCAGATGTTGACGTTACCCCTGTCTCTATAATATTTTATTTGGTTCATTCAGCAGCCCCTCTCACCAACTTCAACTACTCACGGGATCGGAGGAAAAGAAAACAATATTCTTTTACCTTTTGTTGACTTGCGGATCCGTAACCGTATTTCAGAGTAAAAAACCACTTTTGGGACTAAATGTACATTTTAAAAAATAGAGAAATACAAAAAAATTGGATAAATACTCCTTTGCTACTGACAAAAGAAGCAAATTTTTTTTAAGTATCGGTTAATTATGCTAGTCTGTACATTCATATTCAAAATTATTGAGTTCGTCTTAACATCCCTGACATTTATCAAAAGCCATATGTCCTGAAAAATCATAAATATTTTAGTTGTGCAAACAGCTTTAAAATCCAGTCCTTTTGGATATTTGTTTTCCCTGCCAAGATGGTTTTCCAACTTGATTTTGAAATCGAAATGATGGCAGATTTGCAAAAGATATATCCTCTACACAGACGGACGGACAATCAAACACCGAAACACCTGCGAAAATTCCCATATAAAACAACGCGCATTAAAAAATCGTTATTGGAAAGCTCATTTCATTTCCAAACTAAAAGCCGAGTGGCTTCTCTGTATGCTACTTGTATTGATTTTATAATTTCATCATGTTAAATAGTGGGTATAATTATTAAAAAACCTAAATAACCATACATAATTTTGTTATTATTATTTTCACGTCTCGAAAGAATCCAAGCAGGTGCACTTCATTCCAAAGTCAAAATTTATAAACTTCAGCACTTTTGCCTTGTTCCAACTCTCATCAGCACGCACAACAGAGAAGCAAACGGAGACACCGTATTCCTTTTTTTGTTTTTTTTTTACATTTTTAGTCATTGTCTCTACCTGAATTTAGTAACTAACTAAGCGTACACACTCACTCACTCACCTACTACTCCTCTATACTCTAATCATACATATTTATCACATCATACTTTTTGTATTGTGCTGCTGCTGAATTGAAATTCGGGCAAAGTGCTGCTGCTCCTG
>JAANSP010004192.1:0-10440 GCA_036850745.1 Homidia socia
GACTTTACTTTTAGAATTCGAAATGATTTAAGTCATTTTGAGGTGAAGGTCTTTAACGTCTGAGGTCTTTTAAAATCGGAGGTCTTAAGTGCCAGAGACCATCAAAGGCTGAGGTCTTTTGCGGATGAGGCCTACCTAGGATGAGGGCAAGTTAGCAAGGCCTTTTTAGGCTGAGGGATTGTTAGCTGAGGTCTTCTCAGGGCGAATCTTTCAATGTAAAACTGCGCAATAACGATTTTTACCTATATGCTGCTGTTGGTAATGGCTACTTCTATTTTAATTCTGAAAAATAAGCTATTACCAACAGCAGCATAGCATGACATTTTCATTTTACCAGAAAATGTTTTGAGTCGCGAGCAGCAACATGGAAAAATATATTATTAGCAAAAATCATGTTAAGTTTTCGGAAGTAGCCAGCTCATACGAATTCACCGAAAACATTACTATGCTACAGTCATCATTTTGAAAACACTAAATCATTGCAGTATTCAACCAGTCAATTATTCACAATTATGACCGAGTTTTCTAATCGTAAGAAAATAAATAATGTATGGATATTAGACAGAAGAAACAAAGAGTAAACCCACGCGCAAAACAACTAAAAAATTATTTTCTACTAAATGCGTTTTTATCTTCTTTTATTACTTAAAAGTCACAAAAATTAGCTAGTTCTAGTGTTTCTAGTCTTGTTTCATTTCCAAATAGGCCTGTGTACTGAAGATGAGGACAGATAATTAAGCTTAAAAGTTAAGTAAACCTATGATATGGAAAATTGATATAATGGCATGGCATCATGGAAGAACAGTTTCTTTCTGCTGGGCACGGCAAAATAAACTGTAGGTGTTCAGGTTCACGTATGATGGGATGTTTGAATTTGAAAAAAGTGTCTACTGCTGCTAATAATAGAAACATGTATTTATATCAGAATTTTTTGCAGACTTCACACTGAAAAACTACTTGCTTTACGATAGTATTTTGTACCTGAGTTAAGTGATTTATTTATGCAGAAATAAAAATGTTAACAAAAAATTAATTGTTTAGTGTTTGACATGACAAATCATAAGAATCATAAGCACCCAACACTAATTTCGGACGCTATACAGAAACTTTTCTATTGTCACAATGGTACTCTCAAGCAGTCAACTGACTCCGGTAAAAGCGTGTAATGTGAATAATGTGATCTACCGCTAACCACCTCTGAGCTCAGAGTAAAAATTGCAATTTAATGAGAAATCTTTTGCTAGTAAAAATAACTTTATTTTTTTCCGAAAACCAGTTTTTATACCAGTTTTGACATGCCATTATCATACTTATTATTTTAGTTCTTAGTTGCAATTTACAAAGTATTTGAGTATGCATAAAATGTGTGTTTAATGCGCTATGTTTTTAACGAAATAAAATGCTAATTATAAGCTTCACATTAGCAGGTTCACTTTGTTTTATTGAACGTTTAAAGTTTCAATGTATAGATTATAAAACTACATTAGAGAAAGATTAGACAGGAGTTTAGACTATAAAATGGAAACAGAAATTAAAAAGGTAGTATGAACTGGATTATATGTTTATATCTTATTACATATTTTTCATGCCATGCATCCGATAAGCCGGCCTGCTCGTCTTTAAGCACACCACAAACAAGTGTGGAGGGATAAAAGACGTGCTTCGTCTTCAGCTTACATGCGAATTTCAATACGTTTAGAGTTCCTCCAACATTTACACTTCGAATGTTTTTGTGCTTTCCATTCTTTGATGCTCTGAATAGTTATGTTTTACAGCGCAATGAAACACAGCGTCTTCACTCTTGCATAACTCGTTGTACTTTTCTTGTGACATGCCCAAATAATCGACTGCAAAATCCCCGAGTCAGGTCACACTGAATCTTTGATGTACCGTAGTTATATTTTTAATGTGGATGGCTTTTTGGCCTCGTTGCAACCTTATTACATCGCGTCATTTTTCAACCGTTTTTATCCAAACTTAGTGTGGTAGTTGCTCAAAACTAAACTAATAGAACGCTATATACATACTCATGTACCGCATACTTCGGTGCTGGGGGCTGTTGGACCCATCCATTTTCGAATTTAAAATTTTTTTGATAAATACCGCATGACTTATGCTACCAATTTGTTAAAATATCAAACGAATATTTCCATTATTAGACCATCCCAGTTAATATCTTTGCTATTGTTAGTATCTCAAAGAAAGATCATGGCTCTTATGCATCCCAAATTCCGATCACAAACTTAAATCGTCCAACTGAACAACGGGATTAATTGTAAGTACATACAAATGTTTTCTGCCATAAAGTGTGGCAATTTACACGAACGTCTGCATATATTTAAATACTAGTAACGTTCTAATTCACTCTTCAAATGAAACTTGGTGAGTACATTGTGTTGTCCTCCTCATCACTTGTAGTAAAGTACATGTTTTGATGGCAAGTTGAATAACAAAGACTTTGGGATGGGTTTTACGAGATCTTTATTTTTATTTTTTTTTATCTCGACGCTTCGCTTAAATAACACGAAGCATGAACAACAAGTACAGCTAAAGAATGGAACCAGGAACTAAACCTATTGACAAAACATTTTTTCAAATTGAAAATTTGATACCATTCCCAATTTATCCGATCAAATTGTCGGCTAACATGAATTCATTTAATTCATTATAAGAAGCTTAACTACATGCTTTATTGTGCATTTAATCTAATATACAATCGAAATAAAGCTATTATACCTGGGAACACGGAAGATGCTTTTCCAAAGTTGAAAATAAATCGCATGATTTTAACTGAACATGATTATTATTTTGAAACTTGAACCTGGAGTAAACATGCCCAATATTTGACGTGGATGAGTAGAAAATTTCCACCATTGCGCAATCTTTGAGCTAAAGACATGAAAAAATACTTGATAATAATTATGTAGAAAAACAGTAATGGTCTTCAGCTTATGACGACGGTTTAGCAAGATACATTAGCAAATCCCTTATAATTACCATGATGCTAGATTTTAAACAACTGGTACTCGTGAAAATGCACTCAACCTGTTTTAATAGCCATGAATAAGCGAGCTTTTATGGTGATAATGACGTTTGTGGTAGATCATTCATTGACAACGTTTGCTGAGAATAAGAGAATATAACGATTATAGAATAATTATGAACAAAATCTGAAAACTTCTTCAATTCGATTTTAAATCTGGTCAACCTTGTAGCTAAATCTATATTTCTCACGCTGACGCTAAAAAGGGTTGATAACGGCTGACTAGTCTGACACCACTACCTTCTCCGATTGTAGTACAGTTTTTTGAAAGAGTCAATTTGTGTGGCTCTGTAGCTTAGCAGTGGCGTTTCAAAATATAATACATTAATACGATAGCTCAAACTCAATGCCAAATAATCGATCCCCAGAGACCAGAGAAATTCAAAATAAATCAAAATGTCGCATAAAAATTTTATATTGTACAAAATTTCATGGTAAATTGATGAGCTTCATAGCAAGATAATCCAGCTAGAAACACTCCAGTAGATGATGGTTTGTGTATCCACAAGTTTGTAAAATCATGTAATGTTAATGCTATTACTAAAGGTTGAGAAATCGCATACTATGAATCGATAAGACAATTGTATTTATTTCCTATTGTTTTATTTGTTAATTGTCCCAGCTCACTAAAATTGGAAGAAATTGCACAGTTGTAAAAGTCAAAGTTATTATTAATTTTAAGTAGCATAATTCATCCTTTTTAATGATGTTGGTAAAATAAATGTGAATTGTGAACCCTAAGCCCTTTTTTCAATTATTGTTCATCAATATCCGTCCACTTCTCATGTCTGCGACTGTAATTTCTGACGATAATCTTTTTTCAGCACAATGTACGTTTTTCTAGGTATTCCACCATCACGAACAATGAGTTAGATAAATTGAATACAGTACAAGTTTATTAATTCTATGCTTTTTTAACTCAGCCGGTTCTTTTTATTGTAGGGTTTATTTATATTTGTCGTCTTGACCTGAATTACCGGACTTGTAGTCTGAAATGGAAATTAGCAAAATAGATTCTCGTGTTGAGAATGTCATGTCTAAAGAGGACGCGGAAAAGGGGGACAAAGCTCGCTGTTCTAATGCATGCATTGTTGCCAACAGTGCTCACCTAAATTTAAACGAAGTGGCAGGTCCTTCAAAGGTAAATTTTGAGTCGTAAACGTCACGTTAGAATCATCTCTGTACTAGCGGATACCCATATCTTAAGCGCGATATTTTTTAATCATTCCAAATGTAGACTCGTAAAAGGTTGACCAAATGCCGGAAGATACAGCAACAAGGATCTGATCAACTTGTGGATGTTGTAGTTCTTCGTAAAGATGATATGATATCGTCGATTTTCAACGAAAATAGTATCTGCGACCACTTTGTCATTTCGCGGCAAGAGTACGAAACACTCATTCTTCGACAAAACATGGAAATTTGGAAACTGCTCCGCGACACTCCTTTCTTATTCAAGCTTCCAGAGATTATCAATTCAACAGAACTCGGAACCGCTACGAGTCCCAGTCCTGACGACGGAGCGTTAAGTGAAGAAAAACAGTTTGAGTGCATCACTGCGCCCCTTGCCAAGCAGAAAACGCAAGACCAGGCATGTTCCAAGAGCAGACTTTGTGGACAAGGCGGAAAATGATCGACTGGAAAAAGGGAAAGCGTTAATTGAAAAACTTCCCAATTCTCTAGTTGAGAAATGTGACATTGTTCGTACAGCGTTGTTTCTAACATTTTGTGATATTGACAGTTTAGCACCCTAACCTATCGATGTACATGTTTCTGAACGTTAATAACCGAAGCAAATTAATGAATTCTGAAACTCAATTAAACCCACATTTTAATCAGCATTTTAGTTACATTTCCTTAGAGCTCACTGTTTGCAAAATAAAACACTAAAATACAAATGTGTATCCTTTTACTAGGCATATACTACGGGAATAATTTTCAAAGCGGTATAAAACAATTAAATTTTTAAACGGCCACGCAAAATAAATTATATTTTGCTTACTTGTAAATCTGCGTAAGATAGGTGCATAAATAACCAACGTAAGATCATTGGACGACGGAGGACTCATGTTGCACGTTGCAGTGCCATGCCAATTTCTATGATGCAAGTTTTTGCTACAATGGATCAATTCATGGCGAAATTAGAACAATTATTCTTTGTCAATTTGAACGAGTCAAAGACAAAAGCCTACTTTGAGATGATTGAACTACACATTGAAATGGTATTTAAGACAGTAGAATTTTCCTCATCGTTTTAAGAAATTTTTATAAACTCATCATTTTAAAACAAAAGTAATTTTATTTAGCACTCCACCAAGTACTCGTCGATATTATTGACCACTGGACAGGGTAAAAAAACAAAATTTGTACTTGTGAAACAAACCCTTTTATTTATTTTTAATTTAAAAAATATTACGCTGTTTTCAGATAATGAGAATTTTGCGCAGTGAATATTTAGCTCGATCCGGCGGCGCAGCCAATGGAAATGGCCATGCTGCAAATAATACCGAGTATACTTTTCTTTTACTGATGCATGCTCACTTTGAGTAACTGATTATTTAAAAATTTATTCATTTATTTGATTTTATAGAGCAAATAAGATCAACTCGAAAGAGCCGGAAACTCAAGGCACTGAAGAGGAAAAACAAGAGTTGCTTAATTATCTAGGCCTTAGGGTAAATGTTTATAATGATTTCGATAGAAGTTAAAATAATTTTCAAATTTAAAGGACTGTAAAAATAAGGCAAATTCGTTCATTTATCGATACTTTCTTTCAAGGAAAACATTGACATCACTGGACTATTTCCAGATTGTTTACTGGAGTGCCTTGAAAGAGATCATGTGCTGTACGAAATTTATAAATCTTTTTTTGAAGAAGGTGGTAATGATAGTAATGAGGAAGAAGGCGTCATTGATGACAATGACAATCAAGTCAACTCAACAAGTCATGACACTGAAAAAGTGGAGAATGGAAATATGACAATGACAAATTGCAACGGCAGCAGCAGCATCAAGAAGCGAGCCCTAGTAGAACCGTTTGGAGAGGGGCTTATTGCAAAGAAAGCAAAATGTTCTGATGGGCTTAATGGTTTGACCAGAGATGGCAATAATGGTACGAATTTGGATAAAAGCAAGTGAACTTGCAAGATAGATTTGTGCTTGTCCAAAAGTGTTTGGAAATAAAAGCTGATTTTATTTAGAAAATAAAATGCAACAATTCATTTTAGCAAGGAAAGACCATTTTAAATCCATTCGAAAATGCATACGAAATTTTCGACGCAATAGCTAAAGCATGAAAACTGCATGTAGTTTTTTTACTTCTTGTACATGCATTGTTCTTTCGGACAAAGGCTTGTAAATGGTTGTAAATGAAGTAATAAATTTGCGAGGTCACATTTTATTGCTATGTACAGGAATGTGTAAAATGAGCATGTTCTTTTCAAGCAGTTCATTGGCACAAGAAAGCAAATACTGCAACACTGACCTCAATTGACACTAAATATTATTGAGCGATTTAGCTTTCCAACGGTTCTTATTATTTCATAGGCAGTTACAAGTTTGAAAAATTAATGACGAAAAATAACTTGAAACAAATTATTTTTATTTTTAAATGCATTTATTTTACTGAAAACATCCTTTTCCAAAAAATTTGGTTGGTTCGGTTGGTAAACCATGAATTGCTGGTGATTCAGCAAGATGTATTGCCCAGCATCCGCCAAATGCTGCAACGTATGTGCATAATAACGTCCACTTTAGAATAGGACACCCAAGGTCGCCGTTAATGGGAATTATTGGTAAAGTTGAGACATATTTATGTCCTGAAAACATGTTGGAGATAGAGAAGGAGGAAAAGTCAAAAAAGCATGCATGTGTTTAAGATATTTATGAACAAAACTACATTATTATTGCTACTCTCCCTGTTCTCTCCTCAAATTTCACAAAACTTTTCCCCTATATCTTTACATGCCGACACTGTATTTCCAGAAAATTAGGAAAGAATTAAAACGAGCAAGCATGTACTAACGCAGCCGGTTCATAATAATGCCATTTTCCACACTTTATCTTTGGAAATACCCACAAATGCCTTGATGCATAAGAAGCTACTGCTTTATAAAGTTTAATGTTCATTATGTGAAAACATGCTTCTGTTCTTGTAACAGGATGAAATTCCTATAAACTATCGTGAACATTTGGTGTGATCAGCAGCATTATTTGGTCCTTTTGTCTTTCCTTTCCTCTCTTCCCCCATGGAAATTGTTTTCTACATTTTAAGGTTTAAGGAAAGTGGGGCAATAATGTGGTGATGGTCATGTCACCTTACAAGTACTTAACTTATTTATATTTGTAGTTACAACAAAGTTGGGCTGCATGAGGAATGGTAATGCAAGCGAGTAGAAATTATACAGCNGTGATGCAAGCGAGTAGAAATTATACAGCCACAATAAATAAATCCATATGGATTTATTTCGTGGTCCATTCATTTGCAAAGTTTTCTATATAAAAAGCAATGCTTGCTGTTAGAATGAGCGTCTCAAGCAGTAGCAAAGTAGCAGCAGTCGGCACTGCCGACTCGGCAGTTTGTAAAGTGAACCTCTTTGTCTTTTTACCTTGAAATCAACTCCAAACACCAAAATTGGAATTTATTTATTGGAGAAGCGGAAGCTAAGGATTAAATTGGTAATGTCTGTTCGTCTTTTTTACTTGATAATTCAATACACTGTCTTCTAGACAATGCTTGCTGTTAGAATGAGCATCTCAAGCAGTAGCACTGCCGACTCGGCAGTCTTTTTATCCTGAAATCAACTCCAAACACGAAAATTGGAATTTATTTATTGGAGAAGCGGAAGCTAAAGATTAAATTGATAATGTCTGTTCGTCTTTTTTACTTGATAATTCAATACACTGTCTTCTAGTTCCACACTACTAACTGCAAACTCTTGACAATTTATTGTTAGTATTCATTATTTAATTACAAACTGATCAGAACTTAAACTTTAATTACTACTTGTTCCATGCAAACGTGTACAAAAGTTGTCGCTACTTTTCAGCGATAGATTACTAAATTTATTTATTCCTTTTATTCTTTTCTGTTATTAGAAAATAAATGTGTTTCCATTCCAATCCTTGGGCGGCAAAAGTAGTGAAGTGCTAGCAATACATTCATTCAAGTTAGCTGTAAGTATTTATATTCTAAATGAAAAGACATAATTATTTTCCATTTACTAATAAGTGGAAATTTATGTCAACTCAAGATGTAAAATGAGCATAAATTGTTTGCTTGCTTTTCCTTGAAGAAGCAATCTAAAATGGACTACTGTATAGGTCTAGCAGCAGACTCGCTGCTGTGGAATGAATTAGAAGAAAAGAGGAAAATGGAGATGGCCTTTCTCTTTCAATTTTCAAAGACTTTAAAAAGCGTGTGAAGAAAGACGACCAAGAAGTTGGAGGGACATAATCAAGAGAGTTAATTTTGGGTGTTGTTGAAATATATGGACAAATTTTGAAACTCTCCTTTTCTCATTTTGCTTGAAATTTACTGTTTTCCTTGTTTATGTGCAATAATTTTAATGACCAGAGAACGCAAACATATATACGTAAATAGCAGCATGGTGATGTTATGGATTAATGTTGGATGAAAATACAATTATAAACATATTTGTAGGGTAAAATGGTTTTATATTTGCGTTCTTCTTCTTCTGTTTCTTTTTGATGCTGGAAAGGAATTTCGGTAAGGGGTTGAAGTTGAGACACGTTTGTTGATTTCTATTGCTTTCCGTTTTCTAACCGACCTTGGAAAATTTCCTTTCCACAATCTCTTTGGTACACCAGCTGGTGAGGGTGATGATGATGAAATGATGATGATAAAGAAACTATATTCTTCTCGGGAATATAGTGACTTTAGAGGAGAACAAGGTTTTTAAATGTGCCTGATCACCGCATATATTTAAAGCTAAACAATGATGATTTTGTGTCAAAGTAGTAAATATAAATGCTTCATCTATCCTTGGTTTGAGGAAAAAGGATGGACTGCTTTGTGTACAAGCCACCAGCACTATACCACTTACTTACCCTCTAAACCATTTTATCGCGGGATGTTATAAAACAGGAGAAATCAAACCACATTCGACAATTTCAAACCATTAATTGCTTTCTTCTTGTTGATTCCTTAAGAAGGGTTGATAAGCAGTGTTTTTCTTGCACCGATACCTCTATTTTTCTCTCCGAGTCGGATGCTGGGGCATTGAGAGATTTTATCCCAGCACAAATATTTATTCGTGTTTGGGAATTTTTTCGATGTATCCATACCGTGATCAAATTCAATCGAAACACTGGAGAAACTACTTAAAAGATAAATATTAAATATTACCACGTGTCAATGTTTTCGTATTTTGGTGTGACAATGAGTTACTGAATTTATTATTTTGACACAGCATGCGGTCAATTTTTAATCTGATGCGTACCGTTGTCACAATACCAGCACCACCAATTGATCGCGTGACACCATTCAATTTTACCGAAATATCACCAAACTTATGGTAGCAGCAATGGCAACGGCTACTATGACAAGAATTGATAAAGTACAGTGTGGAATTAATATAATATTTTTCTTTCCTTGCAGTTCCGCATCGCGTCTATGAATTTTCATGGGAAACTGGACATGCCAAAAAATAAAAAATTCAATATATACCGTTCAGAAATCGGTTTAATTTAATATAATTTACATTTATTTTATTTTTCATTTTGAATGCCTCTGAATTGTCAACTTAGAGGCTTCGTGGAAACACAACATTAATCCCAACAACAAAGCTCATAAGCTTGACAGTTCATCGGTGGACAAAGGAGATCAATTTCAGGTCTACATGTTCACCCACCACCACCACCACCACTATTGTCTAATAATTGAGCACGCCTGCACAGATACACTTTTATGCCTTCTTCTTTAACTTTTTTGCCTCTGCACGCATCTACAATCTCCTCCAACAACTACGCTCATGAATGCATCACATTACATAACAATGAGATTGGTCGGATTCTGTTCGTTTATTAAAATTGGAAAAGCTTTAATTAAGAACTTTTTGGCAGATATTGTACATTCAGAGAGAGAGAGAGAGAGCTCATCAGGGGTCAGAAAGAAAATTATATGGTGGTAGTGGTGGGGGTATAGCTGCTGACTGAACGACGGGTAGATGCCTTGAGTTTTAGTAATAATGATTCTCTGTAAACATTATCATGTGGAGAGAATGTTAAGACGAGAATCTGATCGCTTATTATTCCCCATCTTCTTGTCTTGTTTTTATGCTGGTCCTCTATTTCTCCTCCTTCTTCTTTGCTTACTTAACTATTCATCGAAATAATAATATTCGAATCAGATCTTCTTTTTCGCTGGGCATTCTCTT
>JAANSP010004193.1:0-10440 GCA_036850745.1 Homidia socia
CTGTTTAGGTGAAAAGGCCTGTGTACGAAATTTCGTGTAGGCGAAGTCACCTTTAGATGAAAAGGCTGTTTAGGGGAAATGACCTATGCACGAAAAGGACGTCACGAAAGTGTATATGTACGAAATAACTTTAGACAAAGTGACCGAACACCATCGAATCTTTTATATAAAAAATGTAAACAAACCACCAAGAACAGCAGCATAAATTTACTGTACAACGAGGTAAATAAGGAAACAATTTTTCAGAACATTTTATTTCGGAGGTCATGAATAAACACGGTGTGAGATAGAAATACCTACGTATTTTGTTTTCAATTCCTGTTCAGTTTTTAATTTTCAAACAAAAACATGTTTTTTGTTTTCCAGATATTAGCTTCTAAATAAAAACTTTGTACTCAGTATTTACATTTCATAATTTTCAAATAAAAACTGCAAAAAATGTTTTTGTTTTCAGGCAAAATATAAAGCAGTCAAAATACTTATAAGCTTTACCTAGAACATTACAGAATGTTTAAAAATCGTGTAACGCGGAAGTCACATTTTCTGTAAAAATTCATTGCCAAAAAATCTAGTTAGTCACAACTATGATATATGAAAAAATAATCCAACACTATAGCACCAGGAAGTAAATCTATTAGTTTAAAATGTAAAGAAACGCCACAAACAGTAGCATAGCTATTTTATATAAGAATGTAAAATGCAAAAAAAAACTTTTCAAAAGCATTGAATTTTTGCGGTAAAAACAAGTGAAGCGCTACAACACAATTTTGTTCCACTCTCGGATACAGTTCGTGTAGCATGAAAAGTTAGCTCGACTTTAATCTGAAACCATCACTTTTAAATCTACTTCAAAAAAGTTGTAAATAGCAATTTTAAATACGTAGATAATCTGTTTGTAAGGAAATTTAAGTAAATTGATTCACAATGCTTTTGGAATACAAGTCCCTTTTTGTGAAATTCTGTCACGTTGCTAATTCCCTTGAAAGCGCACCTTTTTACTGGAATGCTGCGTCAAATAGATTGGAGTTGCACCAGCCATTTCATAAATCACATTCCAGATTGCTTGAACGATTGTTCCTCATCGGAATTCTGATTTCCATTCTCGTTTTGCAAGGATTTTCAAAATTTCAACCAGTTTACATGCAGCAGAATCTCACCTTCTTTGACAAAATGGTGCATGTAAACTATGTAATGTTGCTACTCTGTCCACATACCTTTGCATTCAACTGTTTTCTCCATGCAAGAAACATTTGTATGTACATCAACGGCCTGTTTGAGTTTTGTGCTAATTACAAAGAATTTACGCCAAGAGAAACTAGCAAATCCATAGGGAATAAACTGTCGGTACTTTATCTGGTTAGCTTGTTTCACTATAGACATGTTCAACCAGTTGCAGCAGTCACTGGCCTTCATTGGCTCAATCCATGTAAGCCTTCATTAGTATTCTACTGGCTGCTTCCGGAATGCTACGGCATTTTTGCACCAGACAATGCCATACTCGGGGTGTTAATCTCCTTACCACCAAAAATAGTCGTAGTTATGGCAAATATTTGGTTGTGGATTATTGCCACAAATAATGTGGGCTTTGCAGTCGGTGGCGTAACCTCAATGTGCACCAACTGCTTGAAATCATGCATGGAAATGTAAGCAGAAAATACTGCAGTTCGTTCATTTTTTTGAAATCATGACAATTGTTGTAAATGTTACAGGTTTCTGAATGCTGCCACCTGTGGAAAGTTTTCCAAAATTGCGCTTGCTGTAATGTTCAGGCGGATTCAAGTTGCTGCTATGTTTATGAATATCATACAGCAAGTAATTCCCATGACTTGCTATATTGTTGTGTCAACGGTAACCGGCGCACTGTGCTTATCGATAGTGCTGAAAATGAAAATTGATGGAGGTGGTAATACAGTCCTCCTGCTCATGTTTAGCTTCATCTTCTTTACGGCAGCAATGAACTTCATTGTCACGTTAGGAGAAATGGCAACAGTCCTCCTGCTCATGTTTAGCTTCATCTTCTTTACGGCAGCAATGAACTTTATTGTCACGTTAGGAGAAATGGCGTCTTTGTATAATTGCTCCGTTGAGACATTTAGCTCACTAAGAAAGAATCTGTGTACCGAAGGAAAATGCTTAATAAAACAGGAGCTTCGATGGCGTCGTGTCTTCTACAAAAGTTGTCCAACAATCAAACAGTTGTTTGGCTCCTTCAATTTTGTGGACTCATTAACGCCTTTGAATTGTGTTGATTCGATGATTGATTTTACTATAAATCTTCTTCTTTTGGGTTAGTTTTAGTAAGCTCTGAAATTTGTAATTACCTTTTTAGGTTCTCGTCCAATGCAACACAAAACTGCTTTGCGCTTAAAATATCGAAGAATTATTTCGGAAAATATCAAATTAACTTAACGAGTTGCTTAAAACACTGCTGTAAAATATCGATCATAATAAAAATTTCTTGAAATTGTAGAAAAGAATTCAATTCTCAAAATTTACATTGTGCAACTACACTTCTCAGGTACAAAGTATGAATTATTTTTAAGAATATATGGTATAAGTTGATTGAAAGTCAGTTTTGTATTGACGAAGTTTTATCTATTTTTAGAACATCAAATAAGAATATTGAAACTAGTACCATTATCCTTATTTGAAAAACTTTTATTTATGTCCATAAATTGAAAATATTCACTTAGAAGAAAGAACTGAGATTCACCTTTTTAAATGCAAATTTTACAAGCATTTATTTAAACTCTTTTTGCGTTTTTAAAACCTCTAATTCCTTAATTGTTGGTTTCTTTACACCACTAGGGCCCCAAACCTGGGTAATAACCATTGCTGAATAGTTTCGATTGCAGCCAAATTTTTTCATTATCTACAACTTTTGGGGCAAAGATTGTTCCTTCGAATATATCATTTGTATGAAAACCTACCATTGACACTCTAGAGTACAATGTGTAATTTTTCTCAATTAACTGCTCAAAATTTTTAAACCGTATGGGCAAACGCGGCAATATCATATCATATATCATATCACAATGTGTACAATATTGTTAACATTGTCATTTCGCCACCCATTGCTTAAGACAAGTGCACCAAAGAGAAATGCTGCTATTTCCCAACGCAAGTCTGGAACGTTATCCATGCAGCCGGGAAATGGATTCCCTTGTTCCAGGAGAACGTGAAATAAATGCAACATACTTTCTCCAATTTCAACTTTACGCCTCTTTTTTACAAATTTGCTGTACCATTTGGTTACGTAAGAACCAAGAATTGCCAGCGTAAATAGAAATGAAAATGTACAAACCCAAACGTACATATCAAATACATTGACCAGCTGTTGATAAGGGTATGGAGAAATTCCTCTTGTGCCGCAGGTGATAAACCGCAGTTTACCTTGACTATTTTCAACAGTGAGTTGATGCATCATACCTCCACTACGCTCAGAAGTGCTTTTTAAACTCAAATACGGAAAAAACTGTGCAAGTGAGTTGAGCAACTCACTTTGATTTTGATAAACAATTCTACCATTCATACAAACGCTCTATTCGTCGATAACAAGTGGAGAATCTTTAGTTAAAAGTTTTGGAATTAGAGAGAGAATTTGATAGAAACGGTTAAAGTCATCTTTCTGTGACAAGTACAAGTAGATGTTATATGGTAGGTTATGACTCAATTCATAGTTTTATATGTATAGTTTAGTTTTATATATAGTATAGTTTAGTCTGGTTGAATATACCTTACCGGTATACTCACTTGTGTGAGTATTATAAGAAAAGATGCTTCATGCATCTCATGCATCAAACCAGTCCAAAGCCTAAGGAGCTTTCATGTAGGATGAGGCACAAAAGAACATGTTTTCTTGCAGGGGGACCAGAACGTAAAAATGAATAGTCTGGTCCCTGCCATTTTTCATTTTTGTTCTTGTCATCATCATCATTTCATGTTTGGGCATTGCTGAGGAAAGTGTGTGGCAGGGTATGTAGGTAAGTTTAAAAAAATGAAAACTAATTTTTATTTTATAAATTTACTTGGTGGATTTTCACAATTATAAACAAAATATTTGTTTTGAACAGAAACAAATTCAGACTAGGCGGAGGACTGGGTCAATCGGGAGTTATCACTGGGAGTATCAAACGCATTTGCGAATATCATCCAAAGAATATCACCTAAATAGTTCTGGTACGATAAAACATATTTGCTCATTAAATCATATAAATACGAGCAACCAAATCACAATTGGTATGCATTGTATGTTTTTCTTATTTTCATTCAACACGTTACGTTTTCCTCCATTTCAACTTTCTTCTATAAATTTTCCGTCGAAAATGAAGTTTTTGGTATTTTTCGTTTTTTGTTCTGTGGCTTTTGCACACGAGGTCAGTGTACTTAAGCGTTTATCTCCTGAGATTGTGGCTAATTGTCGTGAATGTACCTCGTTACCACGATTTTATTTTTTGAGCAAGCAAAATGGTATTAACATACCTCATTGCCGTGCATAGCCCCATCTACACCTTTTTAAAGTAATAATGTATTTTCTGCATCCGGAAGATTGTAATCTTCAGTACACCGAAAGTATATATACTTCTAAAAGTATGCACCATTTTGGAAGTACGTGACAACATTTTTTTGTTTGTCTCCACTGTCATAGAAACTGTTTTGTTGCTAATTAACGTGTTGTTTTTGTTTTGGTAGGTAACTTCCGTCGCCAGGAAGGGTTAGACCTCTGCTTCCAATGGTTCCAGTAAATGGGTAGGTATGAGATAACTGTATCTTGTTATTATAAACAGGGTAATTTCTTTTCATATATGTAATTACTACTTACTAATAATTACTTTTAATATGGTTTTCTTTTTATCTTGTTACAGACTATTATATGTAGGAACAAAGTAGTAGTTCCAAAGTAAATGTACTTAACCGTAGATATTTAAAAATATACTGTTCTGATACGATTTTTCAAAAATAACTTTAGTGTCATGATGATAAGAAAAGATATTTGCGTCCAGAAGCAATAAATACCATAGATTTCTTATTACTGTTACTAATATTGATATGAATACAAAATCATAACAAAGTCATGAATAATTTATAGTTAACAATTTATGAACAATAAATTGGTGAAGTTGATAAATACCTACATTTGCCAACTTTTCACATATAAATCTACTACTTTATATAAAATTAAAATTTTCCTGAATTCTTTTTCCAATGAACATGGAAACATCACATCCAATAATGCGATTTCTTCCGCCGTTCTATCGATGCGAGAATACCAATCGTACCAAAAGCCAGTCCATGGAGTGCTTAAAGCAAATGCAATTTCTAAAAGATTCTGTATATTTAAGCTTGAGTAGGTTTTAGCATTTAAACTTACTAACTTTGTACCATTTTCACATACGCATGGTCTTACAATGTGGAAACGAGTATCTGAAGTTTATCGTAGCAGTAAAAAACACTGCTACGAAAAGCTCGCTACTTGATTTGCTTACACTTCACAACATTGAGTAGTTAACAGTAATTATGTTACTACTTCAGATTCCCACTAAATGAGCCTGCAACTCGCTCATTACAGCACTCTGCTCGTTAAGCAGAACATCATGTATATTCTCGTCTTTCAGCATCCAACGCTGCAAACTTTCCAGCTTGTTTTAGAAAATCACAAAATAGACGTCAATATTTAAATAAATGCCACACACCATAAATTAGAGTACACTCTTGTCATGCAGTTTAGAAGAGTTACCCAGTTACCTGATTTACTGAATCCGCCGAAATTGTAAAAAATGCACCCATACTAAAACAAAACTAAAATGCCGTTAATTTTTGACCACCGGTTTAATTGAGAAAGCACAAAGTCCAGCCCTTTTGCTATAAACATTATCGAAGTGATCAGGTAAATACTAACTAAGCTTCCTATTGCTTTGTTTACAAGATGAAACAAAAGCTTAATGCTTTTATACATTTTGTAGATAAGGGACCAGCGCAACTTTCCCATAGACTTTGTTTTTACATAACAACATAACCATGTGAAATTTTTAGTTTTTGTGAAAATAAGATCTTCTTTCTTTACCGTTTCCGCATTCTCGTCGTCGAGATTTCTGGCAAACAAATAGCAGCTTGTCCACATTGTTAAGCCTGTAACTACGAGTAAAAGACGTGCGCAGACAGAGTAAATATAAAGTTCAATCCACCCAAGTGCCGAACATAAGGCAAGGAAGTAGTCCAGAGGCGTCAATTGATCAGGTAAAAGAGGCTCCATGCTCTGTGATATGAACAATCCGTAGCGCCCCTCAACCACCAGTTGTGTATTCCAAATTGTTTCGTTCCACATCGAAGAAGGAGCAACTATTTTTTTTCACAAGGGCATCACGGTAAAAATGACCAAGATAAGCCATATGAATATCTTATTTTGTATCTGTGAACAAATATTTGCAATTTTAAAAATTATAGATTAAGAGTTACAGCTTTTAAAATAAGTAACCACTGCCCACCTATATTTTTCCTGGTGCCATGTTTGTGCGGTCCTTTCTGGTAAAATTGAAAATAAGAGCAAAGTTATGTTGTTTCCTCCAACATGTATACGCTGTACAAACGTGAAAAATTATGAGAAGGATATACGAAGCTAAAGAAAAATAATGCACCGGATTTGGATCAATGTCTGGAGGAGATATGGCTTTTAAAAAAGTACCCACCCAAATTTTTCCTGGTGCCATATTTTTGCGTTCCTTTCTGATAAAATTGACAATAAGAGCAAAGTTATGTTGTTTCCTCCATAATGTGTACGCTGTACAAATGTGGAAACATATGAGCAGGATATACGAGGCTAAAGAAAAATAATGCATCGGATTTGGATCAATTCCTGGAGTAGATAGAGCTATCAACGTTTTCGTACTCGTTAGCAAGCTATAAATGCCTAAAAAATTCATTAAGCCACAAATGAGGTTTTGAGGCAAACTGCTGCTAATATTAAAATATCCATACTTGTCGCACACCAAGCGAAATGGGGAACAACAAAGAAAGTACATAAAGTCGAAATACACAATCAAAAATGCTGTGAGATCATCAGTATTTTCTGAACTGGAAGCAGGAATAGGGTTGAAAATATCTTTAGTTACACTGAAAAGATTCGAAATCATATTTACTTCACAAGTTATGTTGTGGACGTACTTGATTGAAAAAGGTATTTACGTTCCCTAAGTTTTCGTGAGCAAGAGCACTAAAACCCTCAGACATGCAAGTCTAATCGACCACATTTCATAAGCCTGTGTTTATATAATAGCATTGTACACGTCTACAACAGTTCCAACCAACTCATGAAACAATTTATTTCTACGTATTTTTTATGTGTCTATGTTTAAATTTAAATATTTATTTGTCTTCTTGCCTAGTAATTTTACTTTAAAACAACTTGCTGACTGAATGGTTTTATTGTCGGCAAAATGAATATGTAATTTTTATTGTCCATTCAACTCAATTGCAGAGTAAAGTATTCAAGTATTTTCCATATTTGTTTGTATAAAATCAACAACGAATGCTTTGACGAATCTCGTTACGCAAGCGCCATTTTCCTAATTTAGTGCCTAATTTAAGTAAATATTATTCAATTATTTTGTAATGCTAACAATAGTGCACTTTGCTGTTTAAAGGTAAATAAATACAGAAATGACTACAGGGACAATAAAGAAAAGGGTCTTTAACTCAATTTAGCAATTTAGTTAAGAATAAGGATAACCACCGCTTTGAAAAATTGTAGCATTTCAATCTAGGTATGAAAAGAACAAAGCGCAAATAATGCTACTTTTATTTCTAAAACTATTATACTTCTTACAATCTGTTGAGTACATTTCTCTTATATTCAATTTAGTGTGTTTTACAATTTAAGTTTTAACAGTTACATGATTTTCGTCACACACACACAATTCCAGCAAGCGCAAAAATCGTATCCACACAATCATGACCAAAATCCTATAATAAGTTAGTTATGAAGTGTTCAATTCGTTGGTACTGAATGGTGTAGTCTATTCCCAATTTTTCGGAATACTTAAGCTGCATGCGAACCTACATCCAACTTCATGTACAATAAAGTTACCACGTTATCAACATTAAAACTCAGCGTAGTCAAGGGAAAGAGGTGATCATAAAAGTTGATTGATGTGATCCTTATCCTCATTGTTCTCCACGACGTAACAATGCGTCTATCCTCTAATTGCAGCATTAGTTTCTCAAAATATTTCACCCTGGCAACAGTGTCTTTAGAACATTTAAAAACACCTCCTTTGACCGCGCCATCTCCCTCTGATATCATAACAACAGCATCGAATGCAACAATGAGCAATATTAAAAGCAGGGGCAAGCTAAGATTTCCATATTGTCCAACTAAACCGTAAAACGAAAAGATAAATGCCGTGCATGTAATTAGAATCACCATCAAAGAAAGTGTTCCTTGATGTATCCAGTTGTAGTTTATTTGAAGCAGCTCAATTTCTCTGTACATTTGGAAAGCCCGGTTTAGTTGTTGTCTCGAGCCGGACTTAATTGCCTCTTCCAATTGCAGGATAAATAGACGCATATAATTTACAAAGCAAAGGCATGACAACAAGTTGAAAAAACAAACTTGAAGGGCAAGCGTTTCCAGGCCAAACATGTACACGTGGAGAAACAACAAACGCCAACACAGTCTTGAGCAGATATTGCATCCATATTTCAGTGGTAAAAGGGGAAGAATCACTGCATTCCTCCAACAGCAGGTACCCGAAGTTTCCTGGGAAGCATGGCGACATGAGTGAGAGAAGCAGTGCATTTGCAGCGGCAATTGGCATTGATGACATGCCAGTTAGAAGCCATAGTTTGGCTCGGGATGCTGATCCTTTATATGCCTCGGGTGGCACGAAATTGTTCACTTGAGTCAAAAAATCATAAGTTTAGTTTCGGTGGAATTTCGAAATAATAAAATGTTGATTTCTCACCATTGTGTCGGTTTTCAAATGCTATCAGCTCGTTCCACACGTTAACCAACTCATGTCGTTTTTTGTAATGTGCCGTAGACATGATCACCATGAAACCGATAGTTGAATACAAAATGCTAACAAACAGACTGGAAATTGTGAATGCATTGTCCCAAGCTGCTTTTCCCATTTGAACGTACAGCATGATTGCAAACAAAAATCCTTCGTATACTTTAGAAAGAACAATGATTCATTTCTTTTCGATACGGACATGTAACCCTGTTTGCTGCATTTGAACAAAGAAGTTGTGAAAATTGATGCAGTCAACAAATTAATGCGAAAATAAGGTAAAAAATTTTGCGCAATCAACATTGTGTTAACTTTTGCCAAAAATTGGAAATTAGTTTTTATATTTTTGAGCAGAAACAGACGCTGGACGTTGTCAATTTCTACTGACCTGCCGCCTGTTGAACTTTATTTAATAGCATTATAAAACTGGGCGGCATTACTTAAGCTTATATGACAAGTTATAATAAGACAAGGTTTATAAGACTTACGAAACTCAACAGTGCGAATATGAGTATGTTTATTTTACGACATATGATATTTTGAAATAAATATTGTTTACTTCTTCAACCTAACCTAACCTCTATAATCAATAAAGAGGGCAGATTTATGATGATGGCTTTGCTTTGTTAAAAGGATGCTTGTGAAATTTTAATAAACACCGCCGCCACGCTTTGAAAAGAAACATGAAAATAATTTTTGGTCGGCCCATATTTTACAAGAGACAAAAGGAGCGTCCAAAAGTAAAGTTGAAACCATACATGTTTGACGCAAATTTGATGCCTGTGCCGTGTGCCGTAAAGAGAATACAAAATTATGTACACAAAAATATACATACATAAAGCTTTCGGAATCTTTTAAATATTGAAATTTATCTGCTCAGGTGGAACACAGTCGAAAAACCTGGACGCGTTGAAGCTAAATTATAAAACCGACATGACACTGCGTACACTTGAACCTAACCACAAAATGTGTCAACAGGTCATTGCCAACATTAAAAAATATGTAATTTTTTTGTAAAAAAGTTTATTAGAATTTTCAACAAAATACAATTTTCAACATGATGTTTTATTTAAATTATGCAACTCGACAACAGACTACCATTAAAGCCAACGTTCTTCTTCTATTAAAAAGGAAATTGTAAGCTTAGCAATTATTTATTTATATTCAAGTGTATTTACAAAGCGCAACTTTTAACATAAATTAGTGCTATGTAGAATTACGACTAATTAAAGTTCTTAATTACCAGCAGCTGGACGCTACAATTATTTGCAAAATCTATGCAGTTCAGTGGCGTCAGACTGTCCACAAAATTTATGGAGCCGAAACGAACCTTGAGCGGATAGCAGCTTTTGAAGAACATTTTTCGTGAGTGCTTATCAAACCGACTCATTTCTTCATTGTGTTTTTTCAGTATTTTGAAAGTCTCATTTGA